>BMAU01014023.1:0-20394 GCA_019973935.1 Trichonephila clavipes
AATTTTTATCATCGATACCCCCATAACCCCGTTGAGAGCATTCTTAGAGGATTTCAATTCAACAAAAGAAACATGCAAACCAAATTTTATAATTACAGTCCAAGTAGTTCAAAAACGGGAATTTTGTCTATCAACACGCCCCAATAACTCCCCGCTTCCCCCTGGAGTTGATTTCCGTAGAATCCATTCTTAGTGGAACTCTATGCAACTAAAGAAACGTGCTCAACAAATTTCAAGTAAATGGGTTAAATTCAAAAACAGGTATTTTTCCACAACTTTCCTTAACCCCACGCAACCCCTCCTCTCTTAACTCCTCCCCTTTTTTTTTTGGGGGGGGGGTTGGTTTTGAAAACTCTTTGTTAGAGAAACTCTATTCCATGGAAAGGACATACCTTCTAATTTTCAAGCAGATGGTTCTAATAGTTGAAAACGGAGTTGTTTATCTATTTCACTCCTTAATCTTCCTCAGTGCCGCTTGAGAGTCCACTTTCCCCAAACTTATTTTGTTGCAAATCTCTACCCCATGAAAGGAATCTGCTTTTCAAAAATCTAGACTGTACATCAAACAGTTTAAAAAAGGAGATAATTACCTATATAACGACCCTTAATTCTCCGCAGAGACACTTGTGGGTCGATTTTCACAAAACCCATTTTGTAGCGGAACTCTACTGTATGAAAGGCATGCACTTACGAAATTTCAAGACTGTCCGTGAAATAATTTAAAAACGTAAATGATTATCTATAACGCCCCTAAGTCTCCCCTACGCCACTTGGGATTTCATTTCCTCAAAACTCATTTTGTAGCGGAAATCTACTCTATAAAAAGAATCCGCCTACCAAATTTCAATACTGTACGTCCAATAGTTTAAAAATTGAAATAATTTTGTAGAACGTCCATTTGACACCCAAAACGCCACTTGGATGTCAATTTTCTCAAAAACCCATTTTGTAGTGGATTTCTTCGCCATGAATTGTATCTGCGTACCAAATTTGAAGACTAAGTCTAATAGTTTAAAAATTGAAATAATTACGCATAACGCCCCTTAAGCACCCTCACCGCCCCTTGAAGGTCGATTTTCGTAAAAGCCATTTTGTAGGGGATCTTTAGTATCTTAAGGGAAACTGTGCACCACGTTTCAAGATTGTACACCTAATAATTTAATAATGGAACTAATTATCTGTAACACCCCTTAAGCCCCCGTAACGCCCCTTGGCATTCTTTCTTTACAAAATCCGTTCTTAGCTGATGTCTACTCCATAAAAGGAACCTGTCAACCAAATTTCAAGTCTGTAGGTTTTATAGTTCCGGAGATATTGTGATTAGTCAGTGTGTGTGGGAATCGCTTTTCTCCTTTATGTGTATAAATTAAATGGTATTTTTATATTTTGGGGGTATTTGTTCGGGAGCACCTAGAACCCCAACTCTGATTATATATATGTAACTCAAGATATATATATGTGTAATTCCATCCTTTTTAAAATTGCCACCTGTTCCGAAATCGGTGGGGAAAAAAATCTGGAAATGGATAGTGTGTTTCACCAGGAAACAGTTTAATTTCTTCTCCACAAAATAATGACATTTTACCTTTTTTGCGAATTATTTTTAAAATGTATGTTTTGATGTATTTTCAGAGACAGAATGCTCCTATTACTCCAGCGTTTCTCAAACTGTGGGGCGCACCCCCTTAAGGGGACATGATAAACCTACGAGGGGGAGGGGCTAACATATTGAGAAGTCAAAAATAAAAGATTTAAAAAATTACAAATTTTTACTGAAAGGTAGCTAAACAAAATACGTCCTGATAAAATAAAAAGTAAAATACACATTTACGCTAATATCTTATAAAGGGTGTTTTTTTAGAGGTATAGAACTTTAAATTGCAATAAAACAACGATGTATTATTCGATTGACATGAATTTTTTTTATTCGAAAGATAATCTTGTGGCATTACATTTTAAATATGATTTCTGGCACATGATTGCCACGGCTGGCTCGGATGTAGACCAATCTGGACGTCCAATTTTCAATGAGTTTTTCCAACATTTGTGGCCGTATATCGGCAGTAACATGGCGAATGTTGTATTCCAAAAGGTCAAACGTTTGTGGCTTATCTGCATAGACCAATAGACTTTACATAGACCTCCATAGATTTTACATAGCCCCACAGAAAATAGTCTAGCAGTGTTAAATCACAAGATCTTGGAGGCCAATTCACAGGTCCAAAAAGTGAAATTAGGCGGTCACCAAACGTGTCTTTCAATAAATCCATTGTGGCACGAGCTGTGTGACATGTTGCGCCGTCTTGTTGGAACCACAGCTCCTGGACATCATGATTGTTCAATGCAGGAATGAAAAAGTTAGTAATCATTGCTCTATACCGATCACCATCGTTTTTGAAGAAGTACGGACCAATGATTCCAACAGCCCATAAAGCGCACCAAACAGTCAGTTTTTCTGGATGTAATGGTGTTTGGACATACACTTGTGGATTAGCTTCACTCCAAATGCGGCAGTTTTTTTTTGACGTAGCCATTCAACCAGAAGTGCGCTTCATTGCTAAACAAAATTCGCTTATGAAAATCGACCATTATTTTCGAAATAAAATAGCACCATTTGAAAGCGTTGTTCAGGCGTGAGTCTATGCATGATGAATTGCCAAACCAAACTGAGAATAAATCACTTGACAGCTGTTAAATCGGTCGCCATCTTGGAAAGTAATGCCAACTTAAACTTCTATACCTGGAAAAAAACACTCTGTACTACCTACTTTTAAAGGTCTCGGGTATGGCTTACTTTTATATTAGTGCCCAGGGCCTCGAAAATCTTAAGATTTATCTGGGCCCAGGGTCTTAAAGAGTCTTAAACCCTCCCTCAGCCTTAGGGAGGGTTTAACTTATAAATCTGGAAAAAAGTAGTGTGTAATCAGATCTTTGAGGAGGGGGAGAAACCATTAGATCACGACTTTGGAATATATCTAGTTATTTTTTAAACCTATTTTTATCTCCCAGTACAGATAATTTTTCCTTTTATAATTTATGCCTTCTTTGAGAGGTTGGGGGCGAGGTCTATAGATTCAACTCCTTTATTTTCTCGGCGTCTCTCCTTACCTTAAAAGATATAGTCATGACTCTAATGATGTGCGTAATGAAACCAATTCAGTCATTTATTAAAAAGGCAAGCTACAGATGAATCTTCAGTTGCAGAGCATGATAAAGAAACCAATACAGCAAGCACCATAACATTCCTTCAAACATAATTGAAGAAATATATTCAATTGGAAATACACGTATTCACTACACACATATTAAAAACAATATAAGCACAAGGCAAAAAGAAAACCTATTTTAAAAACATAAAATATTGAGAAAAAAATTAATGCATATTTATAAGAGTTTAAAATTTTTACACACACACACACAATTTTTGCGTTTAAAAACATTAAAAGACATATCAAAAATATCAAATTCATCCGATAACCTGTTAAAAATTTATAAATCTTATACACTAAGAAATTATTTGTATAATTGCATCTGAATAACTTCTCTTCAAATAGGGAATAATTTCTCAACCAACCGTCTTTTTAGAATGGTAAAATGAATTTTGCTTAAGATATTAACACATTCAATTATATTATTGATGATCTTATTACATGAAAGTTACACAGGAAAAAAAATATATCATCGTTACTCCAAACTTGAAATATCAAACGCTTGAGTAGATAAAGAAAGATATTTCTTCCGAATAATAAAAACTTTTTTTCCTATAATATAATGAATATATGATATTAAGTACTTTTAAAATTCACTTTATTGTATATTATATATACTACATAGTCGTTTTATATTTCCTTTCATTTTTTAAGCTCGAACAAGGAATACTTTTTGTTTTTATGAAAAAATAAAAATTATGATACATTATTGTGTTGTGCGAGTTCAAACTATAATTAGATGCACATTTTACTTCTTTATATTAGTTTAATATCTATCTTACTTCACAGTACAACACATTACTAATTACAGATCATTTCTCATAGTTGCGTGTATTTATATACAATCCTCCACTCAGTCTTAGTTAACAGTTTTTAACTGGTTGCAGTGAAATATACCCCACATCTCCTCTCCCTCCTTAAAGAACAAGTCTCTGCAGAGGTCACCAGATTCTCCCGGAACGCCTAGTAAAATGGCCGGTCTGGAACTGGTCGAGTCCTCGTCTCGGAGTCAGTCTCTTTAGCTGAAGACTGTGATAGATCTGGAACCGCAACATCCGTTGATGGCACTCCTTGTACGGAAGATGAACCGATCTTCCGCCATTTCGGCATGCTGAATATTAGAGTAGTTTTCTCGAACCTTTGCTGATGGAAATCTCTGGTGAATAAGTGGAATGATGTTTTCTTGCACTTTATCCCCCACTGGACGGATCTGATCAACATGTCATCTCACCAGGGTTCCTTGAACATCAATGATGTAGTGGTGTACGCCATCCTGGTTTACAATGGTACCAAACTTCCATCTAGTATTAGCTGCTCTGTAAACTCTCACAGCCACTCGATCTCCAACATCAAATTTCCTATCTCGGAATTCGAAATTATCCCTTCGTAATTTATCCTGAATTTTTTTTTCAATTCAGGTAAAAGTAAATCTATCCTGGTTCTAAAGTCTCTTTTTAGGAATAACATGGCTGGACTAAGTGTTGTAGTTACATTAGGAGCTTTCCGGTATTACATTAAAAGTGTACTTAATTTCTGTTGTATAGTACCTTCATATTTATGCATAGCTCTTAATGACTGCTTTAAAGTAGAAAAAAAACGTTCTGCTTGTCCATTACTAGAGGGCTTTAAAGGTGCACTAGTTTTGTGCTTAACTCCATTTTTATGCATAAATCACTGAAGTTCATAGGATGTAAACTGAGATCCATTATCGCTGAAAAGTACCCTAGGTAATCCGAATCTTGCAAAACTATCTCGAAGACATTCGATGGTTTTCTTGGTTGTGGTTACCTTTATAGGATGTAACCATTTGGAATGAGCGTCAACGATCAGAAAAAACGTGTGTTCAAAAATTGGTCCAGCAAAATCTACATGAATACGTTCCCAGGGCATACTGGGATATTCCCAGTAGTGAACTTAAGATTTGGGGGGGATCAGCCTTATATCTAGCACAGTCGACACAGTATTTTGCGGCTTCTTTAATATATTTATCTATATTTTTCCAATAGACAAACGATCTAGCTATAGCCTTCATTTTTGCTATTTCTAAGTGTCTAGCAGGTAATTCTTCCAGAACATTACTCCGAAATTTCCTTGAAATACAGACCCTTTGTCCGTACATAATACAACCATCCTCAATGGTATACTTGGCTTCCCTCCCTTGCAAATCTTTACCTTCCCTTAAGGCTTTTAAGAGGGGACCCGGCTCTATATCTTTACCCGTCTCCTGTCGTAACTCCTTAGAAGTAACAGGTAATGCTTCAATCTGTGACATCTGAAATATTGTGATGTCATCTTTAACTTCAAGTTCTTCCGATATTTTTGGTAACCGAGAAAGAAAGTCTGTATTTCCATGTTCAATTGTTTGATGAAATATTATATCAAACTCAAATGACTGCAATGACGTCTGGTAGCTGCCAACACCGGTAAACCTCTTTTTGAACCAAAAATAGTTATCAAAGGTTTGTGATCCGTTATCAAAGTGAATCTTCTACCTTTCAAATATACAGAGTGTTTATTTTTCCAGGTATAGAAGTTTAAGTTGGTATTACTTTCCAAGATGGCGACCGATTTAACAGCTGTCAAGTGATTTATTCTCAGTTTGGTTTGGCAATTCATCATGAATAGACTCACACCTGAACAACGCTTTCAAATTGTGCAATTTTATTTCGAAAATAATGGTCGCGATTTTCATAAGCGAATTTTGTTTAGCAATGAAGCGCACTTCTGATTGAATGGCTACGTCAACAAACAAAACTGCCGCATTTGGAGTGAAGCTAATCCACAAGTGTATGTCGAAACACCGTTACATCCAGAAAAATTGACTGTTTGGTGCGCTTTATGGGCTGGTGGAATCCTTCTTCAAAAACGATGAAGGCCACAACGTTACAGTCAATGGTGATCGGTATAGAGCCATGATTACTAACTTTTTCATTCCTGAATTGAACAATCATGATGTCCAGGAGCTGTGGTTCCAACAAGACGGCGCAACAGGTTACACAGCTCGTGCCACAATGGATTTATTGAAAGACACGTTTGGTGACCGCCTAATCTCACGTTTTGGACCTGTGAATTGGCCTCCAAGATCTTGTGATTTAACACCGCTAGACTATTTTCTGTGGGATTATGTAAAGTCATTTGTCTATGCGGATAAGCCACAAACGCTTGACCATTTGGAAGACAACATTCGCCGTGTTATTGCCGATATACTGCCACAAATGTTGGAAAAAGGCATCGAAAATTGGACGTTCAGATTGGACTACATCCGAGCCAGCCGTGGCAGTCCTATGCCAGAAATCATATTTAAAATGTAATGCCACAAAATTATCTTTCGAACAAAAACAAATTCATGTCAATCGAATAATACATCGTTGTTTTATTGCAATTTAAAGTTCTATACCTCTCAAAAAAGACTCTTTAGATAAAACTTTTTAATGCCCAAACTATTGAAAGAGCTTCTATATGAATTTGTGAGTATTTTTTCTTGGACGCAGATAAAGTTCTTGATACAAACGCGATCGGACGTTCAGAACCATCTGGATATACGTGTGACAGAACACAACCATTACCAACTTGAGATGCATCACTAGCTAAAGTTAAAGGTATATATATATATATATATATATATATATATATATAGGCTAGGATCATAATGCACCAAAACTTTAGATGAACAAATTTCCTTCTTTATTAGCTCAAAGGCAACCTGGCAATCCTTCGACGATAAAAATCTAACATTTTTCTTTGTCAAATTATTAAGAGGATTAGCAATAGTAGCTAAATATTCACAAAGTTTCCCCAAACAAAATTAGATTTCACAATATTACTTTTAGATGATAGTTTTTTACAAATTAATTCATCAAAATCAAGTTGAATATATTGAGTGAATACAATCTTTGAACTTGATGATAAATGCTAATCTAGATTAATCTTGACCTTTCTGAAATTTGGTATTTTTTATTAAGGTATCCAACTACGTTCGGAACTGTGATTTTTCAAAAGCGTATAAATGGATATTTATGATATTTAGTGTCACTTAGATTAGAAAATGTATATAAAATTGTTTTAAGAATACTATTACAATAAAAAAATAATTTAAGGACAATATTTTGACAAAACATGAACATAGAATGAGATATTTTCAAAATATTCTTCTTTTGTTAAAAATGCTTTTATTATAATAATATTTTGCCTGTATATAGCTGAGACCTCTGTTCGGAGGCTCAACTAGAATTTTTGAGATATATAACTTAGAAGTGGGTTTATCTATGTTTTATAACAACGGAGGGGAGCAACTTTAAGAAAAAAAACGCTGATAATTATTTCAATTGGTTGTAACTCCGAAAATAATGTGAATTTTTCAAAAAAATTCTAGTTCAGACTCTCTGCAGAAGTCTTTACTTTATATAAGCGAAATATTATTATTTTGGAAGCCTTTTTTATAAAATGAGAACATTTGAAGAAAGTTTATTCTAAATTAAATTTTTGGTAAAAATTGCATTTAAGTAATTTGTTTTTGTCAAAATGTCCTTAAAACAATTTCATACATGCATTCTAATCTAAGTGACACTAAATATCTTTAGAATCTTCCATTTATGCGCTTTTTTAAATCACGGTTCCAAACGTAGTCGGATACCTTAAAGAAAAAAGTGGCTCGCATAAACGCTTCAGAACCTAGCCATTATACCCGCAACAAATGATAACATTTTAGGAACCCTATCTACACATAATAAAAAATAAAATATCTTTAATTTGAACTTCCTTACAACTTCCTTCAGCAAATAATAACAAAAAATTTCAATCAAGTCCATTTGTAAGTTTTCATTAAAGATTTCAATATCGATAGATAAAGAGGAAGTTATAAAATGAAATTATACATTAATTTTTTTTAAATACAGAAGTTTCGAACAATTTAAATTTCTAACACTTCAATTTGTTGAGAATATTCTAAAAATTTTTAATGCATGAGATTTACTCAAGAGATATTGAGAGATTTCAAAGTGAGCAGGGGTGGGGGTGGGGAGGGTTATTTTCAATTCTAATTTAGTTCACTTTTTTTCTATATAAAGGTTTTTTTTAGAGGTATAGAACTTTAAATTGCAATAAAACAACGATGTAATATTCGATTGACATGATTTTTTTATTCGAAAGATAATCTTGTGGCATTACATTTTAAATATGATTTCTGGCATAGGACTGCCACGGCTGGCTCGGATGTAGTCCAATCTGAACGTCCAATTTTCGATGCCTTTTTCCAACATTTGTGGCCGTATATTGGCAATAACACGGCGAATGTTGTCTTCCAAATGGTCAAGCGTTTGTGACTTATCCGCATAGACCAATGACTTTACATAGTCCCACAGAAAATAGTCTAGCGGTGTTAAATCACGAGATCTTGGAGGCCAATTCACAGGTCCAAAACGTGAAATTAGGCGGTCACCAAACGTGTCTTTCATATAAATCGATTGTGGCACGAGCTGTGTGACATGTTGCGCCGTCTTGTTGGAACCATAGCTCCTGGACATCATGATTGTTCAATTCAGGAATGAAAAAGTTAGTAATCATGGCTCTATACCGATCACCATTGACTGTAACGTTGTGGCCTTCATCGTTTTTGAAGAAGGATTCCACCAGCCCATAAAGCGCACCAAACAGTCAATTTTTCTGGATGTAACAGTGTTTCGACATACACTTGTGGATTAGCTTCACTCCAAATGCGGCAGTTTTGTTTGTTGACGTAGCCATTCAACCAGAAGTGCGCTTCATCGCTAAACAAAATTCGCTTATGAAAATCGGGAACAACGGCAATCTCGTTTTGGGCCCATTCGACGAATCTACGCTTTGCTTGATGATTGTTTTGATGAATTGCTAAACCCAACTGAGAATAAATCACTTGACAGCTGTTAAATCGGTCACCATCTTGGAAAGTAATGCCAACTTAAACTTCTATACCTGGAAAAAAACACTCATTATTACTAAGATTATGGAAACTAAAATATTTGTCGAGTTTGAGTTAATGCACCTAACACAAGGGTACTCAACCTTTTTTTTTTCAACCAGGCCACAAACATATCACAACTATTTCATGAGGGCCGCAACATGAAGATTGAGGATTCATGAGGAAAGGGGGGTAAGTTATAAGATTGAGGACATTTAAAACATGGATGGAAAATTGATCAAAATATAAAAATTCATTTTGAATTTTATTTTAGAACTACACTATTGTAAGAAATTAAGAAAATTTGCAGACTTCATCGATAATCTTTAGAACTACTGGACCGATTTTAATGAAATTTTATGTGTACATACATTGATATATATTACAAAACAAATAACGATTCAACAATTGCAATGCATATGCATGATCATGTGCAACACTCGTGGTAGTTGGAAGGTATGAAACAGCGTTTGCAGAATAAACAAAAGAAATGGGTTAATAGGGGGTATGGTCCCTCATGCCGTGGATGCTATGCACCGAGGATCTGAGATTGAGGGGTCCCCAACATGATCAAGAATGAAAGTAATGTACTATTGAACATGAAAACCTGACGATATATTCCTGTCATTATAAGTATGATGAAAAGTATCTTTTATCGTAAACATTATTTTTGTAGGTCTTTGAGTTTCGATAAGCTTCAAACTGATTCTTGATAATGCGAGAGTTTGGTTTTTATTATTCGATTCAGGAAACTCCAGCTGATCCCACTCAAACTGGACTTTTTAGAAAAAAATTTCAATACCATATACGCTGCGTAAAGAAATATAAATAATACATATTCCTTATATTTTTCTGTGGGTGTTTTTAGTGGTAATATTTAGGAAGAGGACATCTTTAGTTCAGCAAGTTTGGCATTGTCAAAGTTGAAGGTCACTGATCGAGGATCCGACGAGTGACAGAAGTCACTGATGGGACTGCGTCCAAGAGGATTGGTAATCACCAGCCATCATCTCTTTTCTACGTCTAATTTTATATTTTATGTGTGTGCGCGTTTGTGTATGTTTTTTCACTAGTTAAACAAAAAAGTAAGAAAAGCGAGTTACTTCCTAAAACGCACACAGCACCACTTCACCGACCACGATAGGCTTAGAAAGAGTGGAAGAAATTTAACTGGAGCAATTGATAGTTCATAAATATATGAAAACTAAAGTATATGCTGCAGTCTGCAAGTGCGCAATGTAAATATTCTTTAATATAGTCATTTATAGGATTTCTTGGAGTAACTAATGTGACCAGAGAAGGACTAGCAAAATCTCTGCTGGGAAAGAATAAATCAGCTTGATTGAACTATAGAGGGCAGGAATACGACAACGGTAGCAACATGGAAGGAAACTATAAGGATGTACTATCTGGAATAATTCTTTATGTTAGCATGCAATTTATGTGTCTTCCCTGTCACACTCTTAATTTATTAATTTGCGATGTCGCTTCCAGCAGTATACATTGTACAAATTTTGGAGGATATTGCAAAACAAAAATCTACTTTGCATTTACAAAAAGATGGGAAGTTCTACAAAAGTATTTAAATAATACTCTTAAACCATTATGAGACACTCATTGGGAAGAAGCGTATGCACAATTTGAGCAAACTTGTAATACCCTAGAATAGTGTTTCTCAAACTGTGGGGCGTGATAAACCTACGAGGGGGGCGCGAGCTTATCGAAAATGAAAGATTAAAAAAATTTATTTACTGGAATGAAGTGAAACAAATTAGTTTCTGACATAATAAAAAAATACACATTTACACTGATATAATTTATATATATCATCTGCGATATTACATCATCAAAAATAAAAGCTTCTACTTCAAAACCTCATTTTAGCTCTTTTTGATACTATAACCAAATAAAGACCATTTTATTTGATTTGCTGTAAACCCATGATAAGAGATTTTTTTATTACGTTTCCTTTTCAAACCTAAAATACTACTCTTTTAGAGGAAAAACAAAAACCCAGACCCATAGTCAAAAAAAATTTAGGAAGATAAAAAATGCATCATTGTTATATTATTGAAATATTGTACATCAGCTGTAGGCAACAGAATGCATTTGGTGCGGTTTGACTTTCGAACATACTTGCATGGTCAGTTACGTCTCTGCTCTTATGTATTTGTTTTTTTCATGTAGGGAAGTTGTAAATAAACTATTTCGGTTGCGCTTTTTTCCTTGCAAAATATTTTTATGATTTTTGGAAAAGCACAGAGAGCACTTTGAAGGATTACTAGGCCAGGATTTATTTTTAAGAGTATTTGCAAACATATAAAGCATAATGAAAAACGTTTTACATAATTTTTGTAGAACATCCATATTGTAATAAATGCACTTTGAATCAGGGAGCAGTCACGCCGAGCACAGAGTGCACGAAATCAGTAATTCTGGCAAAACTGCTTGTAATGACTTTGCACAGCTCTGAGTTACAACTGTTTATTTTTAACACTTAATCTGAAGCTATCACATCACACAGAATTAGAGTTAAAATGGGTAGCTTCCATCACAGATTCCCCACCGATTCGGGAGAGTTCGCAGGTCTTAATACGGATTCCGCAGACTTCGTGGTTTTCCTAGTTCGTTTCGCGGAAGGCACCTCACTAGGGCTCCCTCAAAAAATAAATCTCTTCGTGGAAAGAGCTTCACAACCACTGTTACTAAAAAAACTCGTATAGCTGCTAGGGGCTTCAACACAGCACCCTCCAAAACGCCAAGCATCCTCTTTTTTTCTCCTGAAAATTAACCCTTTTAAACACCAGGGGTGTGTTCACAACACGCCCCTCGTCCCTTCTTATTGGCAGGTCACAAAAGTCTCTTGGCCTCCCTCGTCCTATTTGCGCATAACACACCAAAACACACCCGGGCCGTCTGGCCCAAGGAGCCATAATTACTTGTCCAGCATCTGGACACACTTGTCCATCACGCCACCTGTTTCTATTATTCCCTTCTCTCTACACCAGAAAAGACGACATGATTCTTTTAAGTCAGGCTTCGCCTATTGTCAATGGGGCACCGGCTCTCCTTTACCATTACGGCGACCCGTTTGGCTGTTGTCACTCCCGAGTTCAGACAATAAACAATGGCCCCATGGCCACGTGCGTTGGTCATTTTACAGCTGGTGGATCTTAAAAAGTCAGAGGTAATCGATGAGTGTGAGTTCACAACAATCGAAGACGTCGTACTTGTCCCTTAACAGCTGGTGAAACTATAAAACTTATCGTGAATCGAAAGATGGCGATTCACGACAATTAACGACGTCACATGCTTAATTGTTACCAATGGCACTGACACTATCCTTCTGTTTAACAGTCTTAACGTGAACTAAAATACACTGCTCAAAACAATTAAAGGATATTGTAAGTTTTATATAAAATAAAGATATAAGTGAAAATTTTTTGCCGAAAATGGAAGAAGATAATCGCAAATGCTAATTTTTCTGATTTTCGAACTGTGGAGTATGCTAATTTTCAGTTTGACGTCAAAAACGTCGCTTCAGCGGCAGTGAATGAAATTTGACTTTAAACTGAAATGAAGACAAGGATGGTTGGCATTCAGTGACTGCTTTGTTTCGATGAGTACGATGTCTTAGCGAAGTCATTTAACCGATTCAGAAGCTTGGAGAGTTGTTGGTAGGTTAGAAGTTTGCCAAATTCAAGCCGAAGTAGCGCAAGCCATTGGAGAGTCACAAAGTGTGATTTCCAGGATCTGGCACCGTTTTTTGGAGACTGGAAGGGCAGGCCGAAGACCAGGAGAACGTCGTAGACGGGCAACAACGCCCAATGAAGATCGTTATTTAGAATTAACGGCTCGGAGAAACCGAAATAAGAACGCTATTCATCTCCAACAACACCTTCGTTTGGCTACTGGCACCATGGTTTCAACTCAGACTGTCCGAAACCGGACCCATGGTGTAGGTCTGTATACTCGCCGACCGATGGTATGTGTTAGACTAACATCAAGGCATCATCGCGACCGCAGGGAGCGTAAAACAGAGCATGTGAACTGGAGGAGAAATGAATGGAGAAATGTTCTTTTTTCTAACGAGTCCCGTTTTTCTGTTCATCCGAATAATAGGCGTATTTTCATCTGGAGGGAGCGTGGCAGTAGGAATACTCCTGCGTTCGTGCACGAAAGTCTCAGATTTGGCTGTGGGGGAGTGTTGGTGTATGGTGGCATTTCCATTGACGGGCGCACAGGCCTCTACATCATTCGAGATGGACCTCTGACTGCTCGCCGATATAGGGATGAGATCATCA
Organism: Trichonephila clavipes; assembly: GCA_019973935.1. Lineage (NCBI taxonomy): Eukaryota > Metazoa > Arthropoda > Arachnida > Araneae > Nephilidae > Trichonephila > Trichonephila clavipes. Next base: position 13,449 of record BMAU01014023.1, read on the forward strand.
GACCTATTGTAGTTCCTTACGCTGCAGCAATCGGAGATGACTTCTTTTTAATGGACGATAACTGCAGGCCACATCGTGCTAACCTGGTGGAGGATTCTCTTTTCGAGGAAGGAATCGTACGAATGGAATGACCAGTGTGTTCTCCAGACATGAATTCAATAGAGCACGTTTGGGACGCTCTAGGAATACGAGTTTCTGGTCACGAACCACACCCACAAACTCTCCAAGAACTGGAAAGAGCTCTTCTGGAAGAGTGGGACAGAGTACCCCATCTCGTGATTAATAGCCTCATTGACTCCATGCCTCAAAGGTGCTCAACGTTGCTGGCCGTCCGTGGAAACAATACCCCCTACTGAAAATTATTTCCTTTGAAGAAAACACCTTTTCTTGTTCTTTTTTTCTCATATGCACAAATTGTGTTTTTTTCCTTTTGTTCACAAATGCGCAATAAAATGCATTTTTTTTCTGCCAACCATGTGTAATTTATTCTCATATAACCTACTACGTCTGTCGACCATGTATCAATCAGCTAAAAAGTTTCCCAGCCACAAGATCCACCGAAAACCGCAATATGCTTTAATTATTTTGAGCAGTATATATTTGTCCCATTTCTCTCTCTTTTTTGGGAGTGAATAAAGTTTTTTTATAATCTTAAGGTAGTTGTTTTTACTGAGTTCCGATACTATCACTCTTTTTCCAAAATATTGTCTGATTATGCTACATCCCCCCTCCCCCTCCCTATGAATAACTTAGTGATTTTGATTGCCTTATTGTACGACACTTATTGTGTTTTGATAAATGAACATGATGAGCAGGTAAATGATTGGTAAACGATCAGAATATATATATATATATATATATATATATATATATATATATATATATATATATATATAATCAATAACAATTATCAATTGAAAAATTTAAATATATGAATCTTATAATACTAAATCCCATTTCAAAATATCAATGGCGAATATAAAAGATAAAATTCCATCGTTTTCAAACAAAATTAAAAAATTATAAAATAAAATAAAAATTTATAAAATATCCATGTGCAATCTCGGACTTAGGACCGATAAGTGGGGTTAAACTAGTTTGAAGGCGCTAATCTTCCCCCTATTGCAACTTGGTAAGTTAATTGGAAAATATCCAAATTTCAAAAAACATTTTAAAAATTAAAAAGTTAAAGTTAAGCTATTATACTTGAAAATTTAAACTATTAGCCATCGCATTCTGAAAGATATTACAACATTAAAATATTAAAATTTAAAAACAATTTAGTGCATAATATAAGTGAACCATCAAACGTAAGATGATGCACCCATCTTAAAAATAGTTGTATAGGTAGAAAAAATAGTTGTATATATGTATAAAAAATATTTGTGATCCGAAAGTTCAAATTAAAAAATATTTCAGATCCGAAAGTTCAAATTAAAAAATATCTAAAATCAAAAAGTTCAAACTAAAAAATCTGTGAAAGTTCAAACTAATAAATCCCAAAGTTCAAACTAAAAAATTCGAAAGTTCAAACTAAAAAATTCGAATGTTCAAACTAAAAAATTCGGAAGTTCAAACTAAAAATTCGAATGTTCAAACTAAAAATTCCGAAAGTTCAAACTAAAAAATCCAAAAGTTCAAACTAAAAAATCCAAAAGTTCAAACTAAAAAATCCGAAAGTTCAAACTAAAAAATCCTAACATCCAAACTAAAAATTCCGGAAGTTCAAATTAAAAAATTTCTAAAAACCGAATGTTCAAATTAAAAACACAGTATATTCACAAATGAATAGCGTAAATCATTAAAAACTCACCAAAGAGTATCCTATCAAGAATACAATCCATATCTTTTAGCACGACTTTTCATATTTAATACATCAATTACCACATCCATATTTTGCTCATAACATCTACCAATGCCATGTCAATCCAAAAGATTCATGATCTAACACTGGAGTTTGACCACTTGGCATTAGATGCAAACCATATATATATATATATATATATATATATATATATATATATAAAGAAATGGGCATCTTTGATCTCTATTGAAAGAAGTTAAAACTGATAAAGAAAAGAGTGAACCTTCTGAAATAAAGCATAATAAAGTAAATTTGAGAAAAGTGATGAACATGAAACGAAATAAAAATTTTCAAATGCTATCAAAAGAACTCCATCAATTGAAATACAAAGCCATAAGTATCAGAAGACACACTTTGCTTTGCCAAAAACACACAAGCAAGCAAAAGTTCAACATGCTATTTGTCGATCAAAGAAAAAAGAATTGCAATAACTTGAACAAAATATGACAGTTTTGCCTGCAAATAACATTCCTGTAATGTTAGCGAAAAGTGTCTGTGATTTTTTTTTTTTAAGGTAACGCACATTTGAAACATTTTAATTCAGTTTTCTTGGATTTTTTCCTAAAATTATCAAAGAAAAATATAAAGGTCCTTGAAAGTAGGTAAATATATTTTCTCTTAGTTAAATTATTCACTGGAATTTTTTACGATTTTTATTGTGTACTATAAAAATAAATGTAACAAAAGAATTGGGGTTACTCAATAACCTGCTGGACCATTAGTATCGAGTGCGCGCCTACTCCAGGGTTAAAACAAGTTGAAGTGTCTTTTCGTTTTAAATATTAAAAATAATACAATTATCCTTCATCGGAATTTTCCATTATTGTCCATTATTCAACATCAATTAAAAATAATAATTCTGTTAGGCTTAAAACTACAGTTCGCTTAAAACTAATTATAATTTGAGCAATCATTTAAAAAAAATCATTTTACATTTTTCTATACATTGTCGCGTACTTGGCTTTACTCTCCTTACAATTCAGCTATTATATCAATAATGTTTTATTTTCTTATAAATGAACTCGTGCAAAGAGCGGGTATTTCAGCCGGTATATTTTAATGTATCAGTGCTGCACAGAGTATTTTATAACTAATTAATTAACACTAAATTAAGAACCAGTTTAATAAGTATTGCGACTTCCATAGGTTTGTCTTGAAAAGCAAAGTTTTTCAAAGGAATGCTTATGATTAGAAATTCACCCTCTGAGTTCTTTTTCTATATTGAGCTGATACCTATATTTTATCTTCGAAGAAGCCACCACATTTTGCAATATGTTCCAATTCAAAAAATATAGAAAAGAAAAATAACAAAATTAGCCTATTACTTATTTTTTTTTTGCTTAAAAGTAACATATACAAAATTTAATACTTATGTCATTAATTTGTACGGTTTATAATTAAGATTGTAGCTTTAGTGTCAAAGTACATTATTATTGCATTCAGTACATTATTAATGTATAAGGGGGGCGCGATAAAAATTGTGATTGAAAAGTCGGGTGCCAGTTTGAAGTTTGAGAAGCACTGGAATAAGTGCAATTACATTTTTAGAAATGTGTATAAAGTAAATATTCAGCTAAATCAACAAATATAAAGTTCGAAGGTATTTTTAAAGCAGATAAGAAGCTACGTGCACCATGAATAAAAATGTAATATATATTTTAGTTAATTTTATTTCTGTAGTAGAGTCAAAGTACGAAACAGAACTGAAAGCTAGATAGTAATAAGCAACATATTATTGATCCATAAAAGCACGATTATTATTTTTTTTGAAAGTAAATATTTTAAAAATATATTTACATTACATTGACCTGAATAAATTTTTTATGGTGTTATTATTTTAACTTTTTAAAATTTTCCACGAATTCAAGATGGCAGCTCATATATGCAATTATCAAATAACCTATATATTTGGTTTTTCACTTTCTGATAACTCAGCTTGGTTATTTGAAGACTTTTCTCTCTCCTTTTTCTAGATTTCCAAAAAGGGCCAACGGGACAGTAGACCAGGGGTGTCCAACACGCGGCCCGGCAGTACGTAAGTGGCGGCCCGCCTTCTATTTTTAACAAAAATTTGAAATATCAGGTTTTTAAAGTTTTTTTTTTTTCATTTTGAAATTTATTTGAGGGGAAATTTTTACATATACACTCAGGAACATTGAAAATAGCGACCCAAGAAGGAACCTAAGTACAATCACGAAACTTTGCAAATAAGTACAGCGTAATGTAATATGCAAATGATCCAAGTTTTGTGTCAATACTCATGCTCATACACGCCGAGGTGGCGCTACAATAAGAAAGAGGGTGCTATATAAGCCAGCGCAAATTCGAAGATTCATAAACGTGACGATTACCTGCCCATTGTAGGAAGACTTTGGTAAGCGAAACATGCCAGGTAAACGTGCTAGAAGACATTTCTCACAGTTAAGCGAGTTTGAGAGAGGCCGGATCATCGGAATGAAAACTGCAGGCTGGTCGACGCGCCGTGCTGCTGGCCAGGTGGATCGTTCCGAGTGTGCCGTTAGAAATTTTTGAAAGCAGTGGACACGAGTAGGTACCCACAAGTGGAAAATTGGGTCTGGAGCGACCAGGAAGACCACGAGGAGAGAGGATCGAAGCATCGTGAGGCAAGCACTTGTAGACCCCTTTGTGACTCGTTCAACGATAGGAGCAGACGTAAGCGTAGCAATTATTCCACAAACAATTTTCAGACACCTTGTAGAATAAAAAATTTATGTCCTTTCCGTGCACTCCCCATAACACCGGAACATCGGCAACTGCGTCTACAGTGGTGCCAAGCCAGATCAATGTGGAATGTCACAGATTGGTAAAAGGTTGTGTTTAGTTATGAATCCTGGTTTGTTTTGGGGACAGATGATAACCGTTTACGGGTGTGGAGGCGCCCTGGTGACCGATACAATTCTCCCCAAACTGTTCTACGTCACACTGCCCACATAGCTGGTGTAATGATCTGGGGGGCCGTAGCTTATGATTGTTCGTCCACTTTAAACGTGATGCTTGGAACCTTAATGGGCCAACGTTACGTTGATGATATTCTTCGAACCCATGTAGGACCTTTCCTAAATGGTCTCCTAGGGGCAATTTTCCAACAAGATAATGCTCGTCCGCATAAAGCAAGAGTTGCTAAAGATTTCCTACGTCATTTTCAGACTTTTTCTTGGCCAGCCCACTCCCCCGATTTGTCCCCTGTAGAGCACGTGTGGGATCAGCTAAGACGGCAGATGCCATCGTGTCACTCTGTACATGATTTAGAGTTGGCTGTTCAAGATTTTTGGGCCCATCTGCCTCAGGACAACATAAGGTGTCTAATCAACTCAATGTCGGACCGTGTGGGGGCATGTAATACAGCTGGAGGTGGTCCAACGCGCTATTGAAGTTGCCAGTATTTGTGTCGTGCACACCCTGTATTCGTTTAATTGTCTTGTTTTTGAGATCTAGTGAATCTCTCATCTGTGTCATTATGTGTATTAAATTTCATTTCAATACGATGCTTTCTTCTTGGGTCGCTATTTTCAATGTTCCTGAGTGTATATAAATATACAATGTATTTGCCTGTTACCCCTGTTCTTATTTTGAAATAAACAATTTTTGGCAATAGAAATGTCCTTTAGATTAAAATAGATTTATATTTTATCAAACAGATTTGATTTTTCTATAATAAATTACTTTTTTTAATAAATTCCGAATTGCATTATTCATATCCTTTACTATGGATGGTACATGATTCTCTGTGTGTGCGATTTTCATTTCTCTTCCTCCTTTTCTGTTTGGAGTGCCCAAAACGCAAGAGGCAGTCAGATAAGTTTTTTTTAAAATTAAAAAAAAACAATTCAGGATATTTAAGATAAAAAGCAACTAATGCTTAATCATTTGCGAATGACAGCACGAACAAATTTCAACAATGAGTAGTTAAAGATCAATTCAAAAGGAACACCGTAATTTTCAAGAAAATGGCAACTGTAATATTTTAAACATTATTTGATCATTGTATTACACTGCTGGACAATTGCTAAGGACGGATAACACTATCATCCATAGCAACCACAAAATGAAAGGAAGCAAAATGTGGAAAATTAGAATAAGTGCGGGATATTAGTAAGAAGTATGAGCATGCAAAATTTTTTTCCACGTCTGTTCATAACGTGATAGCGTTCATAAGAGCTTTAAAGGTTTTGACGCGTGTGGACAGTTGTTGTTTCAAGTCAAAGTTTTACAGGAAAGATTTAATAGACGAACTTAAAAATTTTGGCATGTCTTCCCGTCATCACATAGATGATTTTATGCGTGGCCGAATTATTGGAAAGATCGAAGAAGGGCGAAAAATAACAGATGTTGCCAGGGAGTTCGACATTGCTCACAGCGTTGTTTCACGGCTGTGGAAGTCATTTAAAACTACTGGAATGGGTAGTAGACGGCACGGGGGAGGTCATGTTAGAAGTACAACGCCTGCAAAAGACAGATATATCGTCCTATCAGCAAAAAGGAACAGGCGCACCACAGCTCAGCAGGTGGCAAATCAGTTTCTTGCTGCCCCAGAAAAACAGATCTCCCGAAAAACTGTTGCCAGACGTTTGAGGGGAGGAGGACTATACGCACGCAGACCTATTGTGTGTGTCCCATTGACCAGACAGCACCGTACTGCCCGTTTGCAATGGGGTCGTGAGCAACACTATTGGACAAAACAGGACTGGGCATGCGTACTAGTCTCAGATGAGAGTAGGTTCAGTCTGTCATCAGATTGTAGACGCCAACTGATCAGGCGCGAGAGTGGTACTGCTTATCGTCCAGAAAATATCCAGGAAAAGGACCGATATCCATCATGCAGTATCATGGTGTGGGCCGGCATCATGATCAATGGCCGCACGCGCCTACATGTGGTTGCGAATGGGACTATGACGGGCCAACGATAAATTTAAAAGTTCTACTTCCTCATGTTCGTCTTTTCCGTGGTGCTGTCGGTGATAAATTTGTTTTTATGGACTACAACGCAACATGTCATCGAACACTCGCATTTCAGTATTGTCTAGACAGCGAGGGTATTCAACGTCTCGTATGGCTAGCGCG
>BMAU01014027.1:0-20384 GCA_019973935.1 Trichonephila clavipes
GCAGACGACTCACAGCTTTTAGCGTTTTTAATTAATATATTTTCAAATAAACTTTATATATGTAATTATTCTGTGCGTGTGTATGTATCTGAACTACCCCTAAACGGCTGGACCGATTTTGATGAAAGTTTTTGTCTGTTTCAATGTACTCGAGAATGGTTTAGATTTATAATTCGGTTTAGAAATGTTTATTTAATTAGTTCTTTATTTGTAAATTGTTGATCTTGGAATGTTTGACATTGGATCCGGCAGACTGTGCTACGATCGCAGTATCATATATTCAAAAATCTTTTATTTTGAATTTAAGATGTGTTTACAGGACAACGTTTGTCGGGTCCTCATGTTAAATATATAGCATGTTTTTATTAATTAGCTTTCTTATCTGTCGGGGTGGAATTTTGTAATTGATTTTAAGCTAACTTCTCGAATGAGATTTGGACCATATCTCAGAAGTGGGTGGCAATGCATGAAAATGTGAAAAAAGAAGGAAAACAAAAAAGAGGAGAGAAAGATGAAGAAAACGAAAAAGACTAAAACAAAAATTATGCTTTTTAGTCCGTTATAAAAACATGATACATTAAAATTTTTTTAGATAATATACTTGTTCTCAATTAAGTATTTGAATATCCAATATATTGATGCTTTTGATCGAAATTTGAAATTTGGATATGAGGAGCAATAAAAAAAATAAATTAAAAATATTTACAGTTCGCACAAAGAACTCAAAACAAATTTTTGGCAAAATAAGCAATACTTCAGCAATTAATTCGCAAATTTTGCAAAATTAACTATTTTCTTAATATAAATTGGGAATATATTTCTCATTTTAACTTTTTTTAAATGAAAATAATGTTTTTTGAAGTTAAACTTCTCTGAAGCTTTAAACATGATAAAGGAACTGAAAGCGGAGTTATAACAAACATCTCACACACTCGTTATCTTGCTTCCCTCTATGTGGTATAACAACTGAGGTTGCAATAAAAATGAATATATCCCTCGCCTATCCACCTTTATATTGTCTTTCATTCAATGACTAGTAGCAACGTGATTTTCAATCAGTTTCTTGGTAAATATTTTTACTTTTGTTTACTCATGCTCTTTGAGTGTAAATTATTAATATATATGGGACTCATTACTAAAAATGACTTTAATTGCCCACTATTCTGAAATCACGTGTTTTTGAGAATACGATTCTGTCACAGAAAGTTGTCTTAATGTACTGTTTTCTAAATCCACTGTTACAAAAAATGTCATTGTTAACAACCATTATGTTAAGTTTATTTAAAGTAGCTGATACGACGGCTAAAAAAGTTAATATTTTTGTGTAAAGAGCTTATGTATTACCATTTATGTGTGTTCATTATTACAGCTAACTATTAAGTACTAATTATTAAAAATTCAAAAGATCCCCCATCGCTACAGAAAGTTTCATTCATATCAAAGATTGACATCAACATAGTTAAAAATCATCTGCTTTTTGAAGTAGCAATAAACAAATAACTTGTTGTCGTCGACTGCGTTTCCGAAAGAAAAATCTAAGTGTGCGTGATTTCTTAATTGTAATTAACTATTGCTCCTCGAACAGATCCATATAAAATTATATAATTCCTACGGTAAAAAATTATCAATGATTTATATATATATATATATATATTTGTCTTAAGAGATTTTGTCTTAAAAGAAAATTACATCAATTTTTTAATGGTTCTTTATATAAACAAGAGAAAGGACTCCAGCAAAGGGGGCCCTGAGGAGTAATAGTTTGGCTAATCTTTATTTACATTTTTATGAATATAATTATGTTATTAATAATGACTACGTACATTTTTAGATATATTGATGATTTAATTATTTTTGGTAAAAATGATAATTTAAATCCTATTATTAATTTTTATCCATCCTACTTAAACTTAGTTAAAATTAATAATAATCCAATCAAAACAAATTACCTAGATGTATCACTGTATATTAAGGGATTTGAAACTACATAGTAATATTTATGATAAAAGAGATGCCATTAATTTTAATATCCCTCAAAGTGCCTTTCTGAATTCTAATTTATCAATATCTATTTATAGAAATATTATTTTTAACTATATTTATCGCAATAATGTATTAGTTACCAATAAAGCTAATATTTTTTAAATCTTAAAAAAATTTAATCACTGTATTGAACATGGATACCCTGCTAACTTTCTTTGTAATTATATTTATATGGTTTTTTATGATACAATTTGTATTACTGTAATTATTTACTGTTATTATGTTTTGTAATGTTTTTTTTTAAATTTAGACAATATCTAATTTATCCTACAATTATTAAATAGATGGCGCCACATGCTTATTATAAAAAAAAAATTTAATATATATTTTTTTGAGTTTCTTTTATATTTTACGCTAATTTTATATGATTTTTATTTTTATGATTTTTTAAAAGTATATATATATATATATATTTCTTATTATCGTATATCGTATCGCAATTAATCGTTTCTTATATCGTATCGCAATTAACTTTCTGCGGTTCTGCTCTCCTTATTTGGCGGGAACACGTTAATGTACTCTTGGCCATCGTTTGAACTCCGAGTTAGTAGGTTATGTTTATGTTCCTATGTTATTTAGTTTAATGATTTTTTAATATTTAAATTCTACATATATAACCATTTCCTTTCCTCTTGGTACATAGTATGACAAATTACAGGTGAAGGTTGGCGCTGCAAAACTTGTTTAAACCTGCAATCCTGGTTCCTAAGGCCAGGAATTTGTCTTTATACTATGTGCCTCCTCCCTACTTTTAGTTATGTTAGGTATATAACTATATGTCTATTTTTATATTTTTGTTTATGTATTTTTGTAAATGTATATATATGTATAAACTTATATATATGTGTGTATGTATATGTATATGATTATATATTGAAAAAATTATTTTATATTGGATTATATATATATGTGTGTTTGTGTGTATTAAATCTAATATTTTTTTATTTCTATTTTATATATAACACACACACACATAACCCCGTTCTTTACAAAGATAAACAACCTAAAAGCATCATATTTCCCCCCTAACTTCTTCTTAACGCAGTTTGAAAAACATTTTTTTTCTCCTATAAAATAAATTACCCCTTTTTATCATATCCTGGTTTTTTTTTTGTTTGTATATATATATCTAAGTGTTTAATTCGTAACGCGATGGTTGAACATAGTGGCAGTTTTGTTGATAAATAAACAGCAACACCTACGTCATCAACTTTCATTTCAAGCTGCTGAAGAACTTATTTATAAAAAGAACTGAAGTGAATAATATACGTATTACCATGAACCATTCACCGATAAACTGGATTTCACCATTCGTTGATAGTTATTAAATTTAAATATAATACGCAACAATGAAAGTATTTTGCTGGACTCTCAGTCAAATTCCATTATAAAAACTTATATATTTTGTATCAAAAATTATCTTTAAATAAGCTTCAATTTTAATTTTTATATTGTTTAAAATACATAATTTATTTCTAACTTCAATAAAGTTTAATTACCTTGATTGCATGAAGCATACTAAAATTTAAAAATAAAATTTTAAAGAAGCAGAGACTATGTTAAAACCATTTCTGTGCAAAAGCTTATAAAATGAATATTTTGTGTGACATTTAGTTTGGCTTGAATTGGAATATACATATAAAATTGTTTTAATAATATTATTACAATAAAAAATAATGTTATTCTTTGGAAAGAAAAGAAAAATTACAACATATTCTCCTTCATGAAAAATATTTTTAAAAGAATAATAGTTTTTCTGTTATATATATATATATATATATATATATATATATATATATATATATATATATATATATATATATATATATATATATATATATATATATAAGACTTTTGCACAGAGAGTCTAAACTAGAATATTTAAAATATATAATTCAAAAGGTGGATTTATTCATATTTTAATATATCAGAGAAAATTAAAAAAACACCGGTTATTATTTTTAATTGATCGTAACTGTGAAAAATAATGTGAATTTTTAAAAAACCCTAGTTAAGGCTCTCAGCTATCCACAAACCAAATATATTACTATTATAGAAGCATTTTTCCTATAGGGATAATGTGTATGTGTGTGTGTTTTGAGAATATCATTCTTTTTTTTATTTCTTGCCTAACAAAAAATTTATTTAAATAATTTTCTTGTAATAATATTCTTAAAACAATTGCATATGTTTTTTTTTTCTAATTCAAGTGATACTACAGATAAAAAAAATATGAATTTATATGCTTTTGAAAATCACGTTTCTGAAAGTAGTATTTTAAGAGAAAATGTAAATCATTAGGAGGTAAACACTTGGATTAGTACTTGAGGTACGCTTGTAAGAATACAATAAATTAATGCGTTTTATTGTAGAGAAAATGATCAATTTTTTTTCCATTGCTACATTTTTCAAATTGTATATCAAATAATTTATATTTTTATTTAGTGCTCTTTTTATTTATTTTTCAGAAGAATCGGAATGCATTTATTTAGAGATGTGAGATATTTTGGAGAAAAATAAATAGATTAACTTATTTGATGATGTATCTTCAGAACTTAGTAAAAAGGAAGATCAAATAATATCCTAACACCATTGAAGTAAAGGGTAAGGAAAACTTTAATCGTTAACAAACTCGTAGAAAACGCAACCAAAAATAATTATTTATAAAAAGGTGTTTATATAAGAAAAAGTGGCTTCTACATTCTGCTGGCCTTTGCTAATAGAATATAATCTGTGCTAAAAAAGAAAAAAATAGGTATATATTAAGGCATGCAATTTATAAAAATAACTTAATGTAATATATCTATATATGTAAAAGAAACTTTCGTGATTCTGTAAAAAATTACTACTTTCTGTCACAACAATACCATCGCTCAAGATAACTGCCAAGTTGGCATCTCCGATTTTACATGTTGTGCGAGAATGGCAACCATTTGCTTCTATATGTAATATCGCAAAATACAGTTGTAATAGTACATTATTTTCAAGCTCTTAGAGAAAATATCGCGCAACACTGCATGGTAGAATCGCTAAATGAGAAGAAAGGTGTTGTCCCATACGATGGTCTATTAACAACTAACGGAAATAAATAGTATTTCTAACTTTCTGTGTGTGTGTGTAAAATACTGTAAATAATTTGTATTTGGATGCGTAAAGCATTTATAGTGATCTATGCTGTATTTGTTTAATGTTAAAATTGTAATATTCGCAAGCGATGACAACGGGAAATTGGCGAAACCCTGGCGATAGAGCCAGGTTAGCATCATTTTTAGCAACAAAGTTGGTGACCATGTTGGCGAGTTTTGGACCTTATGGATTCTTCTGGAAATTAAAGGAGAAATGCACTAAATTCACGATCTATGACACAAAATGATCTTTCTCTAAGTATCCGCCGGGTCTATAAATAGAGCGATGCTCGCTGAAACGAGTCAGTCTTGTTTCAACCAGTGATTAGTGTGTATTATTTTTACTAGCTATTAGTAACCCTACCTTAACCGGGATTACCGATTATTTCGGATGTGCTTGTGTGTAAACTTTTACATCAGTGAAGGTGTGAAGATCTTCTGAGATTTATTGTGCGAATATAGTTGCTGCATCATGTATTTCGAGAATTGGATTTTCGACAATAAATTCTTCTCGCTCTTAAATAACTGTATTGTTCTACGTAACGGATTTGTATAAAATCCTCGAACCACAATGAACGTAACAATAGTCAGCATTCCTGGGAGCTGCAAGAGTTGCAGGTTTATTAAAATCTATGGACTTTATCAATAAATTGTTGGACGTCTAAAGAAGAAAGCCAAGAACAAATTTAAAAAAAATAAAACACCGAATAAAAAGATTCTACAATTTTACAATTTGAGTAATGATTAGCAACAGTTGTATAATTTGGAAGGGGGGGTAGTCCACCGTTTGGGGTAACCTCTCACTCCTGAGTGAATATACAAAAAATTGATATTCCGCAAAAAAAAATATACATGGAGTGAGACATTAAATTGTATGAGAATTTTATAACTCTTTTTATATATATGAGATAGATGAAATAAAAGAAATAGGAACACAAAGCTGTATGCATATATTAATATATGTTGTCGTATTTTTTCTGTTAAATTACAGATGACTTTTTTCCCTATAAACGTAGCAAAAGTTTACCTTATTCCATTTTTCTGATGCTTATTACTTGATTTTAATTATCTCTAACTAATGCATTTAAAAAGGTATTTATGGATAGATATAGAAATCTTTGAACTGTAAAAAAGAATTATTTGTGTGTGTGTCCATTTTTGAGAAAATAGAAAACCTTTAGTTGTAGGAAATGAAGATCACTATATTTATTGGAAATTCTTTTTTAATTACGCATACCTTCAACCTGCCTTCCCGTCTCTACATAATCGTTTTCAACATGTAACCATTTATCACTTTCGTTCACAAACTTCAGAATATACACTCAGGAACATTGAAAATAGTGACCCAAGAAGGAAGCGACCAAGAAAAATTGCGAAACTTTGCAAATAAGTACAGCGTAATGTGCCATGCAAATGATCCAAGTTTTGTGTCAATACGCATGCAAATACAAACCGAGGTGGTGCTACAATCAGGAAGAGGGTGCTATATAAACTAGCGCAAATTCGAAGATTCCTAAACGTGACGATTACCCGCCGATTGTAGGAAGACTTTGGTAAGCGAAACATGTCAAGTAAACGTGCTAGAAGACATTTTTCACAGTTAAGCGAGTTTGAGAGAGGCCTTATCATCGGGATGCAAACCGCAAGTTGGTCGACGCGCCGTGTTGCTGGCCAGGTGGATCGTTTGGAGTGTGCCGTTAGAAATTGTTGGGAGCAGTGGACACTAGAAGGTTCCCACGTGCGGAAAACCGGGCCTAGAGCGACCAGGTAGACCACGAGGAGAGAGGATCGAAGAATCGTTCAGCAAGAACTTGTGGACCCTATAGTGACTCGTTCAACGATACGAGCAGACGTAGGCGTAGCAATTGTTCCACAAACAATTTCCAGACACCTTGCAGAAGCAAATCTTAAATCCAAGTGCCGTTTCCGTGCACTCCCTTTAACACCGGAACATCGGCAACTGCGTCTACAGCGGTGCCAAGCCAGATTAATGTGGAATGTCACAGATTGGCAAAAAATTGTGTTTAGTGATGAATCCAGGTTTGTTTTGGGGACAGATGATAACCGTGTACGGGTGTGGAGGCGCCCTGGTGAGCGGTACAATTCCCCCCACACTGTTCTTCGTCACACTGCCCACACTGCTGGTGTAATGGTCTGGGGGGCCATAGCCCAGTGTTTCTCAAACTGTGGGGCGCGCCCCAACGGGGGGCGCGGTATTCCTGCGAGGGGGGCGCGAGCATATTAAAAATAAAAGGTTAAAAAATAATTTTTTTGAATGAAGAAAAACAAAATTCTTTCTGACTTAATAAAAAATGCACATTTACACTGATATAATTTATATATATCATCTGGTGAGCATCAAAAATAAAACATTCCACTTCAAACTTTCATTAATTATCTTTGATCCTATAACCAAATAAAAAAAGACATTTTGTTTTCTTTACTGTAACACACGATGAGAGATTTTTTATTATTTTTTTTTAACCGGTAAAATACTACTTTTGATTATCATATATTTGACCTTCAAACTTACTGGTATGTTTCACTCCATCTGTTTTTCTTTTAGGAAAGTTCTAAATAATATTTTTCTGTTGCTTTTTTTCTATGTGAATGAGTTATATGATATATGGATAAGTATATTGAGTACTTTGAAGGATTATTTGGCCAACATACAATGCATAACGGAAAACTTTTTATGCAATTCTTTTTTAGAATTAATATCCATATGTTTTATTGAATACACTTTTAACACGGAATCGGTCGCGCGATGCGCAGAGTCATCTGATGTTCACGAAATCGTTAATTCTGGGAAAACTGTTTATTTGTTACCAATGACCTTTTTACAGAGTATCCTCCTATATATAGAATTAAAATGAGTTTATCACATTTCGACCTCTTTTAGGGAGTTGCAAACGTTTTTTACAATCAAGTTACTAGTTTTGATCGAGTTCCCTGCGCGACCACTTTTGTTCAAAAATATATTCCATGAACATGCTTTATGTCCTTTATTAAGGTTACGCAGACTTGGAACATTTTCATTAGTCTTATTCGATTTTTCTCAAAAAAAATCAAAGAAAAATTGAAAAGTCCTTGAAAGTAGGTAAGTATTTTCTCTTAATTAAATCATTCACTTGAATTGTGATTTTTATCGTGTATAGTAAAAATAAATACAAAATAAATTACAGTTTAAAAACAAACTAAAAAACACGCTTTTATAGTGAATCGAACTAAAAAGTAAAAAAATAAAAATATATATTACTTAAATGTAACATATACAAAATTCAATACTTATCTTGTTAATTTGTACGGTTCATAATTATGATCATATTGTAGCTTTAACACCCCCCTAAAATGCATTATTATTGCATTCGATACATTATTATTTGGGGGTGGCGCGATAAAAGTATGATTGAAAATTGGGTCGCCAGTGGATAAAGTTTGAGAACCACTGCCATAGCCTATGATAGCCGGTCCACCACGTTAATTGTGATGCATGGAACCTGAACGGGCCAACGTTACGTTGATGATATTCTTCTTGTAGGATTTTTCCTAAATGGTCTCCCAGAAGCGATTTCCAGCAAGATAAGGCTCGTCCGCATACAGTTGCTCAAGACTCAGTACGTCATTTTCAGACTCTTCCATGGGCGGCCCACTCCCCCGATTTGTTCCTTTTAGAGCATGTTTTTAATCAGCTAAAACGGCAGATGCCATCGTGTCACTCTGTACAGGATTTAGAGTTGGCTGTTCAAGATTTGTGAGCCCATCTGCCTCAGGACTACATGAGGTGTCTAATTAGCTCAATGCCGGACCGTGTGGCGGCATGTATTGCATCTGGAGATGGTCCAACGCGCTATTGAAGTCACCCAGTATTTGTGACGTTGCACATCTTATATTCGTTTAATTGTCTTGTTTTTGAGATCAAGTGGATCTCTCGTCTGTGTCATTATGTGTATTAGATTTTATTTCAATCCGATGCTTTCTTCTTGGGTCGCTATTTTCAATGTTCCTGAGTGTATGTTATATTCTTCAGACCGTTATTATTGACCATGATCTTAGAGATTCCTTTATTTTATCCAAGTTGAGGGAAAATTTAGTTTTTCTGGTAAAAGACGGTTAGTTTTTTGGAGATAAAGTTTTTGGAACGTATGAAAATTTAGAGAATGCTGTGACCACACTTTTGATTAATACATTGGACGAAGAAGAATATAATAGGAGAATTCTGAAGCTTCTGAGCAAATACAAAAAATTTTTTAAAGGCAGGAAATTATTCAGTATGTACAGAAGAAAAGAAAGCGTCAAAATTGTTCTTTGTAATGCTCCCCTATACCCCTAATTTTTGTGTATTTCTTAATTTAAATCTAAGAGGTATTCTTTTTCTGAATACCACTTTACATATAACTGGAGTTATGTGCACCTTATTTGTGTGTGTATAAATTTGTAGTATTGCAAATATATATATATCTGTGGATAAAAAGTTTTAAGTAAAATATCAGTGTGAGAAAACAGCACTTTCTATGCCACTTTTTCCTCCAAAATTTTAGAAATAATACTTTGATTTTAATAACTATAATTTTTACGTTTTTAATTCTTGTCAAATTGATTAACTGAAATTTCCATTTAACAGGTTTAATTACAACAATAGCAATTTAATTTTATTTAATTACATGACAACACTATAGATTTATCAGCAAGTAGTTAAAAAAAGTTTAGTACATTGTCTACATTTATTAAAAGTAAAAAAGAAAAATTCTAGAATAATTATATCTCTTTAAATAATATATATACAGGTAGATTGATTGAATGATTGAATTTTAACGTCACACTGTTCACCTACACGAGGGGTTTTGGTGACGAATAAAGTAATTTTGAACCATGGTCAAATGACGTGGACGAAACCTGAGCTGGCACCCCCTCTTCTAACTACCACATCAACGGGAAGACGTTTCAGCTCTCAACAGATTTAACGTGCATCGCTGCCCTACACGGCGGGTCTTAAGTGGTGCTGGGCTTGAACTCGTGACAAAGCAAGCCACGGTTCTATACCTATACCACTCGGCTTCCGCGGCCACAATATATATACAGGAGTATATATGAGTATATGTATAAACATGTGACTCTAGGTAAAACATAGATACCAAATGACTCAGTAAAAAAAGAATAAACACAATAATCCATTCGCAAAAAGATGCATATTTGGTTTATCAGGAGGCAGAAGTTGCAAAATTGTCCTGAGGCAATACATTTCAAAAAGTTGTGTATCTATTTACGCGTATCCAATATAAAAACTTTGAATTGAAAATGTATTACTTTCTTTTTTCATGTTGATAATGCATATTTCTCTCATCTTTCCAAAAATCCATTTTTAGTTTGTTCCCAATCATCAAGTAGTATTCTTTGCAGTTGATTTATAAAACGAAAAAGAAAAAAAAATCTCACTTGATTTCTTCGAAAATATATAAAAATTCAAGAACTCTCCTTTCTGATCAAATATAACCTCCGGTTATTTTTATAAAAATTTTAATGAAATTGTCATGTGTTTTTCCTTAAAAAGTTTCAAGTCTTTGAAACATCTTTCATTACGCAAAATGATACTTCGAACTAAATTCAATTTGCAATGACCAAAGAATTTCAAAACTCTTACAGACAGTACATACTAAATTTGTTCCGGTTGGAGATTGGCTGGTAATAATAAGAACATAAATTCAGTTGGTTGTAAAATATTTTCCTGAAGAAATATAGTGGTAAACAACTAAATTTACATACTGTAATTTTATCAGTAAGAATATGTACGCTACATTTGAAAGAATGGATTGCATATATTAAAAGAAACACACGAAAAGAATGTAGAAAGGATAAGAAACACACACAGTAGCCATTTTTCTTTCCAGGAAATTGCACCACACTTTATTTTTTATAACTTTAAAATTTATATAATTCTAAGACAGATTATTTATGTAAATACCGAAGGACGGTTTCAAAATCAGCCTTAACTATGGGTTAAAATAAATTACTGAATGCTTTCATGCTACATATTTTTTAACTTGATTTTTATAATTCATTTTATTATTGCAGACAGTTCTTCGTAAGAAATTTTATTGCTATCGTTAAATTTATTTGACAATTTTCATGGCTTTTTAAATGGGAAATATGCATAAATGTATTACTTTTTAAGGAATTTATTGCATACAGAAGATAAATTGCAGTACTTTTAATGATGGCGCATATAGATATTATAAATTTAATTAATACATTCGAAATCTCTTAGGATTTCTTTACAAAAGATATGACAGTATATAGTTAAATTTATTATGGTAATTTACTTCCATATATACAGAGTGTTTTTTCCAGGTATAGAAGTTTAAGTTGGCATTACTTTCCAAGATGGCGACCGATTTAACAGCTGTCAAGTGATTTATTCTCAGTTTGGTTTGGCAATTCATCATGAATAGACTCACGCCTGAACAACGCTTTCAAATTGTGCAATTTTATTTCGCAAATAATGGTCGATTTTCATAAGCGAATTTTGCTTAGCGATGAAGCGCACTTCTGGTTGAATGTCTACGTCAACAAACAAAACTGCCGCATTTGGAGTGAAGCTAATCCACAAGTGTATGTCGAAACACCGTTACATCCAGAAAAACTGACTGTTTGGTGCGCTTTATGGGCTGGCGGAATCCTTCTTCAAAAACGATGAAGGCCACAACGTTACAGTCAATGGTGATCGGTATAGAGCCATGATTACTAACTTTTTCATTCCTGAATTGAACAATCATGATGTCCAAGAGCTGTGGTTCCAACAAGACGGCGCAACATGTCACACAGCTCGTGCCACAATCGATTTATTGAAAGACACGTTTGGTGACCGCCTAATTTCACGTTTTGGACCTGTGAATTGGCCTCTCCAAGATCTTGTGATTTAACACCGCTAGACAATTTTCTGTGGGGTTATGTAAAGTCATTGGTCTATGAGGATAAGCCACAAACGCTTGACCATTTGGAAGACAACATTCGCCGTGTTATTGCCGATATACGGCCACAAATGTTGGAAAAAGTCATCGAAAATTGGACGTACAGATTGGTCTACATCCGAGCCAGCCGTGGCAGTCCTATGGCAGAAATCATACTAAAAATGCAATGCCACAAGATTATCTTTCGAATAAAAAAAATGCATGCCAATCGACTAATACATCGTTGTTTTATTGCAATTTTAAATTCTATACCTCTCAAAAACACCCCTTTAGAATAAGTCAACTTGAAAATGTCTTAAAAATAACGTATGAGCAAACCGCTTCAATTCATGTTTCCCGATACTTAACAGCTAATTTTAAATATTTTGATTTTATGACTAAGATATTTTCAATAGAACTTTACAGTTTTTCTATACCCTAGATCATATTGAACTATGCATACCAAACGTGAGAGCTAAAAATGATTCAGTGTATGGAAGAAAGAATTGTAAGGGTGAAGAAAAAGGTGTTGTTAAATGAAATAAAGAACATTTAACGTTTGCTACTGGTGATCATTTTGAATGTGTATTTTCGAACTATAGACTAGTGAGTGCACAGAATTATCAACTACAGTTTGAATATTAACGAAAAACATTTTGAAAGTTATCATATTTTGTGAAATTATTGTAAATAAATATATAATTTTAAATTTTTTTATTATATTACTTGAGCTATTAGAAAAGCTGAGAGTAATAAAAAAATAATAATAATTTGCACGAAAAAGGAAAAAACATTTCAATTTCGATGCGACAAAATGTATTGTTAATTTTGCACAATATGTTTTTTTTTAATATTATAAATCCTAACTATACTGAAAAGATGTTTTTAGATACATAAATTAAGAAAAAAAAAAAAATAAAATAAAAATTTCATTTTATTGTTAATGTAAACTACTACAAAAAGTGGAATGAAGTTAGGTATTTTGGCTTTATATGATAAAAAATCAAGTATTTTTTTTAAACGAAAAAACAGGTATTTTAGAAATTTTTAACATTCATTGCCTTGAGAGGACCCTTACTAAATAGTTAAAAGAAAAATAATATTGCGTACATTTAACAGTCAATGCAGTATCAATTTAAAGAAAAGGTAAAAACTATAGTCTAAATGATTTTGTAAGACAAATTGGAAGAAGAAAAAAAATCTTGATTTGATTGATTGAATATTAACGTCGCACTGTTCACTAGCTACACGAGGGCTTTTGACGACGGAACACCTAATTTTGAACCATGGTCAAGTGACGTGGACGGCACCTCAGTTGGCAACCCCCTCTCATAACTACCACACCAACGGGAGGACGTTTCAGCTCTCGACAGATTTAACGTGCATCGCTGCCATACTCGGCGGGTCTTTAGTGGTACTGGGCTCAAACTCGTGACAAGGCAAGCAACGATTCTATACATATACCACTCGGCTGCCGTGGCCACGAAAAAAATCTTGAATTGGACTAATTTGACGGTATGGTAGGGGGAGCTGGGGTTATGAAATGTTGCAACACATATTGTACTATTTCACTACTCAGTACTCGCATATCAATGAACAACGCATTCAGTTACTTAAAATCCCGTGAAAATAATTTTATTTTAAGTTAAAAATCATTTAACTATAATTTAGTGCTTTCCAATTTTTTTTGAATATTCCAACCCTTTGAGATAATATTAAATTTTGAATTTTAAAAAAGTATTTTCCCTAACCTCCAAACCATATAGACCTTTTACACAAAGGAAGATTCCGATTGATAATATTTTTTATTCTTTCTACATAGAATGCGATCCACTCATTGTACGTAGCATACAGTGTTTTTTTGCCTGATATAAAAACGTGATAAACATGCATTATCTTAATCCAGAACAACACGGCAAGTTAAAATTTATGATTTTTGATTTCAACAAATTCATTTTCAAGTAAAATAAATTTAATTTAATTTTTGAAATTTTTATCATTAGTTATAAGAAACTTTTATGTACATTAAAAAGCATTGTATAAAGGGAAAGATAATCAAAAGTAACACAAACAGTTTTTTTTTTTTCTTTTCAAAGTTGTTTCCAAATCATTTTTAGTATTATCTTTCAAAAGCCTCCTTTCGCGGAATTTTAATTAAAAGCGCACGGAAAACTTTAACAATGACTGCAGGTGTTTTCCGACTCCTGCATCCTTTCAGTTTTTTTTTTTTTTTCATTTCTGACTTTCCTTCTTCATTTTGTGAATTTTTAAATTTTCTTTCTTTTTTTTTTATCTTTCTTTTTCAACAGTTGTTGTTCATTTTCGCTTAAAAAGAAATATTTCAGCGGAAGAGTGACTCTCTCCCTTCTCAGGGAGAGGATTAAAAGGAGAACATCAACTACTCTCTCTTTGTTTTTGATGAAGTTTCCTTCTCCTAATATTCTCTTTCCATAACCATTGCGGGTGTTTTGAAAGCTTCCTGATTTTTAATTAAGGTAATTTTGTAAGTTTTATGGTTTAACAGCTCAATGAGTGAAAAACCTGATTAGAACGTTCACGAAGAGCGTAATTTTCGTCAACAAGTTTTTTAAGTCTCAAAGAATAGAAAGCCTGGTTACGATTAAAAACGACCAGATATAATGAGAAGGAAAACGCCAGTAAAAAAGTAAATTACTTTATCTATAAAGATACAGGAAAAAAAGCTTTATTTTGTGTTCTTACTGATCTTACTTATCCTTATTTCATTTTGTATTTGTTTATTTTTTCTTAGTTATATAATTAACTAATATATACTTCCTCCCTCCTTCCTCAATGAATCGACTATTACCAGGATGGACCCCTGCCGACCTTCTCAAGAAGGTTAACATAAATCTAAGGAAAAAAATCAAGAAAAATACCTGAAGGCCATATTATTGTAATGGGATTCAAAGCATTTTTTGGGCAGATTTTACGGAATTTTATTAGGCGAAAAAAATAAGTATACCGAAAATAATAATACTTTCCATGTCTCTGCAAGCTTCAAAGAACAAATTATTTCCCCTGACGCCATAATAAAGTTTACTGGTTTCACGGATTCGAAATAAGT
Organism: Trichonephila clavipes; assembly: GCA_019973935.1. Classification (NCBI taxonomy): domain Eukaryota; kingdom Metazoa; phylum Arthropoda; class Arachnida; order Araneae; family Nephilidae; genus Trichonephila; species Trichonephila clavipes. The sequence goes on from BMAU01014027.1 coordinate 15,201, forward strand.
TCAAGAAGGTTGAGAATAAAATAGTAATATTAATAATAAGTGGCTTCATGAAACAATTTGTTTTCCAAATATTTCGAAAGTGTTTTTAGATTATTGAATATTCATTGCTATACACAAAAAAGGAACTACTGTATTAGCTGTATATGCACTTTTTAAAGTAAGTTAATTTTAAAGTTTGCTGAGTGTGGAGAAAGAGCAATCTAACTACTACTATCTAAAAATGAAAGTTACTTTAAGCGCTACTGAAACATTGTTTACATAGGTACCGAGAAATCCACAACGTCCAATTTCCAAGTAGTCAAAAGAAACAATTTATTACATCAAAAAATTTTTAATTTATTTTGTATAAACTCAGCAAAAAAAGATTACCTGGATTTTCTCAAACCTATCTATCAAAATAGTGGTTCAAAACCCAAAGACTCTATACCTTTCGATTAGAGAGAAAAATAACCCAGCATTCCTGCCCGCAAAAAAAAAATCATTCAAGTAAAGTTAACGGATTATTATTTCATCCGATTTGTTTGAAGTTATAAATGGTTTTATTAGTAAGTCAAAGAATTTAAATGATTTATTGATCGAGTTAATTATTGTTATTGGGATATAATTGGGTTAAAAACATTTTTTTTTCGTTTTATGTTTTGGAGTCAAGTGGAACAACTACCTTAACCAAGATTAGTTAAAAATATATTGATTTAAAAATTTTTAATTTCCATTGAAGTTTTCTACAGTTCAATTTAAAACCACATTTGCTGACCAAGTGTTTAAAAATATCAGTACGTATCGTGCACCACAGAACACAGGTTTTGTTGAAGATTCAAATAATATTTTTAAACTATTACATGCATACCTTGATATGTATCGGTATGGATTTTCGAAATAGCAAACTCGCATATATAAAAGCATCTTTGCGACTATGAAATTTTGCACGATACTTATGGGTGTTATAATGCATTTATGTAATGTTTTAAGATACAACTAACGTCAGTTTCCGGCATCGCGAATTCATTTGGAACTGGTCGCCATTGTGCAGAAACATCGAAGATTCCCTTTAGTTTGCGATGTGTTTGAAAGCGTAAGCATAGATTAAAGGGTAAAATAAATGTCATTGCCATCTTCAGTGTCCGGGGAATGAGTTAAATTTTGGGTTACGGCAAGGTCTGGAAAAACAAGTATGTTTGAAAGCATACTCATATCACGCAGAGGTGGAATGAATTCGAAATCACTCGGGGTGATCAAAAATAAAAATTTCCTTTGTGAACATCTTACGCATCTTGAAGAAAATGTCACGATCATGGGAAACCACAGTGGCGCCGGGATTAACGGTACATCCTAATATTGTGAAGGAAGTGAAGGAAGGGAGTTATTACAAAGGAATAAATAAGCAAAGAATAAAAGTGTTCTATGACACGCTTTCTCCTAGCGCCGATTGCAATAACTGCACTTGAAAAGTTATAAGCACGAGTATTTGGTTCGTGGTGCAGTACAGGCAATTGAGATATGGGCGTTACACTACCTCACCTGGAAGTATCGCCCGGCAGATCGCCGGGTGTCGTCCGGAAGCCTGGCGCGCGGTAGATGATGTTGTGTTGTATCAATGATGAATAATATCACAAGCTTCTGGGTCTTCCCTGAGTTGCTCGGGCTAAAGATACGAAATTACTGTTCGAAACAAGTTCACACCAAAAACAGACGCGGGCTGGCATCGAGATATCTTTCAATCATTTGCTGGTACGGCGGTTTAAAGGGCATCGGGGGCTCCGTGCTTAGGGCGTGTCGCATATAGCGGGCCTATGGTGATTTCCACTACGCAGCTCATATCAGGTACCGTTACCACCAAGAGAACCACGGTCGTGAACATTCCGGCATTGCGATGGTGGCAGGATGGCTCTCGTTTGGGGAGGGTATTGCTTGGTTCAGAACTGGAGTAGCATGTTTGGGAGCAACGTAACGATGGCAGACCACATCTATCAGGGATGTAAAATTTCTGAATTTCCACATTTATGCGCGTTTGTTTTCAGAAGCCTTGTGGGCTGATTTGTTTTTATGGATGGCAACGCCGTCTTCCACTTTTGGCTAAAGCTTGTTAACGGTGATACAGCTAATCGGGAGGATATCACCCGGCATGGATGGCTGGCATGCCTACGGACTGATCCAATGGGGCGTAAGCTGGCCAGGCTCTTCTTTGGCGATGTTCCGGGGAACGTCAACCCCACTCCAGCTATCTACCACCCCAAGGATTTCTGGGCATTGCTGATCGGTGGTACTAATGTATTAAGGATCAGTTAGTATTGTTTGATGCCAGCATACTAAAACGTTATTATTGTCTATGGTAAAAATGTCGGAAGAGACATATAAAATGATGACTTATGTCGTATAATGTGCATGTTATACTTTGTTTTTATAAATGATTGTTTTTTAAATTTGTAGGGAGTTATAATCGTGTTTTTTTATTATTGTTATATCAAACCTCTGCTTATCTTTTTAGCTCTTTACAGCTTTGTTTTTGTAAATAAGACTTACCAGTATAGAGTCGAGATTTGTTTTTTTTCTTTTACTCTTTCTTGCACACACCAGTGGTATCATTCTATTCCCATCGGGCATGGGGTGATTACAAGATTTTTCTGAGAGAGAATTTTGTGCCAAGATTTTAATAAGAGAAAAGATTTTTATCAGACGATGATAAGTCTACGCCTGCGTGTAAACTAAACTCCTGGGATTTTGCTTAAATTTATTCCTATTTTTTGGTTTATGGCGTAATAATATCTTTAAATAAGATATATAAACTTTTTTTGATAGAAAAAATGTATTACGTTTTTATTAATTTTTTAGAAGAATATACTTTTTCAAAGCTAAAAATTTATTTTTATGAAAAAAAAATGTTGATTTCTCTTAGTTTTTATTTGAAATGGCGTCGAAAATGATTGGAAAGGGAATGTAGTAGTTGAAGAAGAAATCTCAAAGAAATATAAGGTAAAATATATGTATCATTCGCTGGACTATAAACCTTTAGCAGTTCAAATTAAATTGAAGGTTTTACAGTATTTATACAAAAGGTTCCAAGATAGTGTTCATCACATACAATATAACGCTAAGCGATCTGAAAGAATTAAAGACGACGAAACAAACTAACTAAAAATAGTGGTTCCGTCAATAACGCTTGTGACCACACGTAACATTGTTAGCATTTAAGCGTTTTTAACAGCTCCTGAAGTTTCATGGCATCGTGGCGAAATCTTTGAACTCCACGTTTTGCCATCTGAAATGGTATAAGTCGAGGAAATTTTACGAAGCACAGCGCTATTCAAGGATCGATGACAAGGCAATGTGCGCCTATATGATTTTGTTCCATTGTGCTGATCAGCAGGTTCTGATCGTGCCAGACTGGCGACTATAATGCCGCGCATGCAATCACTTTTCCAGTTTTTGATGACTATTTTATAAACCGATTTCGTTCGGCGACTGATTCAGATTTAGCATTAATAATGACGTGCGACTCTGCGTTTGAGAAGGCTATAAGTAATAGCGATCATCCCTCTATTCCCACTGGCAGATTCATGAAAAATCACTGGGCAGGAATTCCTCGTTTCATTACTCGAAATCTCTCTATGCTTTCCCAGTGTGGAGTTAAAACATATTGATACCTATTTTCTGCTTTGCTTTAGAGACCCTAGAGAGGATTAATTTCTTTCAACTGGCTTGAACCCCCCCTCCCCTTATTATTTGAGGGATTTCGTATTTTTTGTTCTGCGTCTTTCTGAGATAATGTTTATGAAAGGCCACACATCAAAATATTAATGTCTGGTAAAAATAATACCATAATCTGTTTCTAAATTAACCTGTGTATTTTACAAAATGAATTTGGGTTTTTCTGCATGTTTAATAATATTAATATCCAGTATCCCGAATAAGTGAAACTTGTGTTTTTATTAGTTTTGTTTTCGTTCAGGTTATTTTTAAAAGTTTTTATATTCTTTAATATTTTTATCAGAAAAAAATATTTTAAAAATTACTATTCATTTGAAAAAATAAAGAATATCACGTACAATTTTAACCATAGCTCGAACGCTTTGAAATCACGGTTCGTATTATATGTTTTTAGAAGAGCTTAATTTATAAAAAGTTCTCTTTATACATTAAGCTGCAAACAATTGATGAAATATTAGTGTATTTTATATGCAGATCAGAAAATAACAAAATCCTGCTATTTCAGAATCGGAGAGTAGAAAGCTTACGCGGATTTGTGGCCTAAAGAATCTCGAGCAGGCTTGTGGGTAATACAAGTAAAAACAAAAAGGCGATGTTTTTATGTGAAAAGGTAGGGTGGATTTATTACTCAATTTGCCACTGTATAAGTCTGTTTCCTGAAAAGGGAGTTAAGCAAGACTCATTATGCCGAAAAAAATTGTGTTCGAACTGCTAAACCCTTCCTTTTATTTTATAAGCAATATATACCTTTTTTAAATGCTGGATTACAACATTGCAACCACGAGCACATTTTTATTTGCTGACAAGTATTTGTGTTATTCTATTTCCACTTGAGTGCACATTTCTTTAATTTTTAAAACAACCTACGTTTAGATGTGATGATATGAATTTAACGATATATAGAAACTATGCGCCTGTAGTGATGTTTAAAAAGGGTGATTTGGCAGTTGATATTTCTTCTTAACAATAGACCTTTATTGGTTGCACCGAAACTATAGAGAAGGGAATCTTTGAAATAATATAACGATATGAAACTCATCCGAGGATTGATGGGGTAAACCCTCAGACCCGTGGGTATTCATCTATTAGAGAAAGACTGATGATTTAGTAGCCACATAATTTGCGGCTCGCTTTCAATCTCAAAGGATAAATTCCAACAAGAATAAGGATATTTTAACGGGCGGCAACATAACAGGCTTTTATTTGTAGATTGGACAAAGGCAATGAAAATAGTTATGGTTAAAAGAAAACCTAACTAAGCACGCGCTTTTATGGTGAGATCAGACTAAAACGAACAAAAAAATAATAATTATTAATGCTCAAGTCAAAATGACTAATAACAAAGACGTTAATGTTATTGTGGTACAAAGCATAGTTGCTTTGTGGTACACATTTTGTAAATTCGTTTCATAATGGAAACTGGTAAGACATTACATAACAGTGTGTCGGCACCCAACCTTTACCGGCAATACACGTAAC
>BMAU01014028.1:0-16076 GCA_019973935.1 Trichonephila clavipes
CATACATTAGTTTATAACTAGAACAAGAGGACTCGAGACAACTCCACGGAGGGTAAAAGGGGATATCGAAGATGTTTCTAGAGAACTGGACAATGGGGGTTAAGGTTGCACTTCCTGGATGAAACGTCCAGAACTGTATTGCTCTCGGCGAGTTAGGATCGAAAAAACCAGTTCAAGATTTATGACCACCATAAAATGTGTTAAAGAGAGAATAACTTGAAATGTTCAGAAATATTTTAAAAATAGGGAGAAAAAAAATTGTATCGCAAAAGAAAAAGTTCGTTATATAGAAAATGCACTTCGCTGTAGAGAGGTAATCGAAGAAAACCGTGAAATGTTCAAAGTTCTAGGAAAAAGTTCGTTACATAAAAAAATTCGCAATATAGAGGTTCGTTATATAGAGGTTCGACTGTATCTGATTTCTTCACAAAGAATTTCCCAACAAATTTTTAATACAATGTACTTAAATAAGTGAATTTCTCAGAGCAAGGGGCCATGACCGGGCCACTTAAAAAGGCTCGTTAGCTACCGTATAGTTCCATGTATAAGCCGAGAATTTTAAAAACTTTTCTAAAAATTAAAGTGAGGAAATCGGTTTATAAACAAACATAATTGTTTTTAAAAAGTTTTAAAAAATATTAATGTGCGCAAGCAATTTCAATGTTTATCTTCTCAGATATTTTGAATGGAAATTTTAACCTAACAGGGAAAAAAGTCACGAAAATCCCTCAAAGTTGTCAGAATTTTCATATAGTTCTTAAAATTTACATAACCTTTTTGGATGACTGAATACATATGTTCATCATGTGGTGAGTATTTTCTCCAGATAGAAGATCACTTGCCGTATACAAATTTTTCTTCTCGCTTTTTTTTTAGATTTAAATTAAGGCGCAGAATATGGGATTCTAGGACTTACTTACTTACTCCAGAGAATCGAGCTCACCCAAAGGGTTTAGAGCTGCATCCGACCCTCCGAGAAGTATTTTATTATCAAATTAAACGAAAAACATGTACAAAAAAGTCCCTTCCCCAAAATTCTTGAGAATTGGGGGAATACAGAAAAAACGCTTAACAATTACAAATTACAATGCAAATACATAAAAAAAACACTTAACAAACACAGACAAGAATGGCGCCAACACTTCCTGTTGTCGTTAGATTTTTTTTTTTTTGAAAAAGCACAGAAAAGATGATTTTTTTTTTTTTTACATTTCCTCCTCAATTATATTTTTAAGACACTAAAAAGAGAAAGAGGGGAGAAAGGGAGGGGGGAACAGATAAGTTATTGAATTTTATTAAAGAAACCATTTTTGCTAAAAGAGAGAAAAAAAAACAAACAAGAAATTAATCATAAAGTAAACCCAGAATGATGACTAAGGGTTAAAACAGGAAGCTGCAAAAAATTATGGGAGGGGAACAAAAAAGATTTAAAGTTATAGCAAGAACCGAAGAGGGAAAAGGGAAAGTTAAGCCAAATTATCACATATGGATTTGGAAATAGCAAAGCAGGAAATTAATTTATTGTGAATTGCACGATTATTAATAATAGAGTTGACCCAAGGATAGAGAGCGTTCGGGCTGGGGTTAACAAGATGGTGATCAGAAGTGAAGGGGCAGTGGAATACGTAATGGTCGGCGTCTCCAGGCGACCCACACAGGCAATTTGGAGAGGGAAGGAGATTGAACCTGTGCAAGTAAGCGGGGAAAGGCCCATGATTAGTTAGAAAATGGACCAGATATTTAGAAATGGGAAGAATGTTTAATTTAGGATTATTGAAAAAGCGCTTGACCCTTAGTCCAGTATTGCAATCATTCCAAGAGGAGGTCCAAAAAAAAAAAGACTCTAGGATAAATTTATTTAAGGAACTGGAGAGGAAGGAGCGAGGAGCGGGAACCGAAAACACTTCGCCATCATATACAGCCTGTTTTGCATAAAAATCGGCGTAATCATTATAAAGGTTATTGTTATGAGCTTTGACCCAGTAAAGATTGTAGTAGCTTCTGAATTGAAACAATTTGAATTTAATGGAATTGAGATAACTGGATTTATTTGTAAGATTATTTTGTGTAAAAAATATCAAACGAATGGGAAAATGTGTTAGCTTCAGATATAATTAACAGAAATAAAGCTATTGCAGTTAGCGCCACAGAAATTTTATTAGAAAATATATGCTGTTCTTTCTATCTATTTCAGAGCATATATTTGAAAATTACAGGATTTTTTTTTACTTCCCATTTCGGATTATATACGGATTTCGACTACACTTTTGATGAAAAAATTATTTCTCGACTTAAGCACGGATTGACTTATAAAGGGTGTTCCAAAATTAATGCAAGATTTGAATTAAATGAAAAACATATTTTTTTCCTTTGAGAGAGAGAGAGAGAATTGTTATTTTTTATTGAACCATAAAGTACAAAGAACAGGATTATGTATAGAATAACTCAAGACAAATGACTTCCACGGCTTTTTCGGCACATTCGCACTCTTTTTTCCGAAATTTTCCATGACCATTTTGCATAAATGTGGCTGAATTTTGTAGATACAGTGTTGAATTTCCTCCTTCAAAGCACGTGTGCTTGTGAGCTAGCTGCCATAAGCCTTTGACTTTAAATAAACCCATAAAAGGAATCGAATGTTGTTAAATTACGCGATCTAGGAGGCCAATTCTTATCACCGAAACAACAGAGTACACGGCCAGGAAATGTCTCATTCAGGGATTGAATCGTTTCACGGGCTGTATGGCATGTGACCCCGTCTTGTTGAAAGCATTTGTCACCAGGGACGTCAAGACTCTTTGAGGCACTGGGTCTAGAGAAACCTTAAAATTTTTTGAGGCCCTGGACCCCTATTCAAAAGTAGGTCCTACCTGAGATCTTTAAAAGTAGACAGTATATCGTATAGCATGCATTGTTAAATACTTGTTCAAACTGTAATTTCAAACAAATAAATGTGCGTGGCTCATAATCTCAAAAACCTAGGCACAAACCGGCTCTACCTATAGCCGCATTTTGATGAAATGAGTTGAATGATTATTTACGGTATTAGGCCTAGGCTTAAACATGGGCAACGGTCACCACATAATAATACAGTTTTACCACTTTTGCCAGTTGACATGTAGTTCGAAATTTCTTTTTTTCGTAGAATATGTGTATGGGAAAAATATTTGATCATTAAAATTATCTAGATCCTGATCTTATTAAGACAGAGCCCCCACCGAGTTTGAGGCCCTGGGCCCGGGCCCATGCCTTAAGACGTCCCTGCTTGTCGTCCACATCAATATCACCCAATTTAGGCTCAAAGAACTGTCATGTCGTGATATCTAGTATCAATAACATTCACTGCTTGATCAGCTTCATTTTCGAAAAAGTATGGTCCAATGACGCCTCCAGCCCAAATCCACTCCAAACAGTGACATGTTGAGGATGCATTTGCTTTTAGACAATCATTTGTGGGTTCTCTGAAGCCCAAATGCGACAATTTTGACGACTAGCAAAGACATCAAGGTGAAAATGTGCTTCGATATTGACATTTGAACGGCTTGTTTTTGGACGGCAACTGTGTTTAACATCCTCAATTGATCCAGTCTCTGCCTGAATTTTTCAATTACTCTCTTCAAAGTTGATGAAGTTAAATCACAACTCCCACCATATTTTGAATGCAACTACCATTATTTTTGAAATATTGTTTAACGATGAAAACACGGTGTTTTATCGTGTAACGCATCATTTGTACTAACTGTAAGCTATCACCTTTGAAATGGACTTTTTAATAGGGTTGCCAACATTTTATTCGACAGATGGTGGCAAATTAAATTCTTGCGTTACTTTTGGGACATCCTTTCTTTAAAATCCATGGTATTTTATATACGAAATAATGCAATATACAGTTTAGATAAATTTGTAATTCGAAGTATTTGGTTGTTGATTTTCTTCTGCTTGAACCCTCTTGGTTGCTCCACCTCGAAGCCGTGGTCTGGGGTGTTCTTATTGAAAATCCTACCTTTATTTCACATTTACTATGATATATATTTAGTGTATTTTTATTGCTTTTTAAAATGCAGTTTAAGATTTTGAGCAACTAAAAAGTAGATTCAAGGCAAATTCTTGAGAAATGTGATGAATGTACAGAAACTTTTGTCAATCATTCATTTCATATGGCATTTAACCCAGTGCTTCTCAAACTTTCAATATTTGCGACCCACTATTCAATCATAATTTTCATCGCACCCCCCATACAATAACAATGTATTGAATTCAATAAAATACTATATTTTGATACTAAAAAGCTACAATATTATATACATACGATAAAAACCTGTTAAGTGCCACCGGCGTATATAAACGCCTCACCCAGCTTTTTCCCCGGACGTATATATACCTCGGTCTGAAGTACGATCCTTTCTGTGTACTGTTATCCATAAAATTATTTCGAAGGCTTTGAAATGCTATAAAAAGACATTGACAGTGTTTGCGAAGGATGCGTTCACTTCAGAGGATTTGCTTATTTATTCCTATTCTTCCCCCTCCCCCCGATTCATGACATACACTCGCCTACGTGGCATTGGGGAGAGAATCGCGTAACTTTTAATCAACAATTTTGGGATTTATTATAATTCATACAAATTATCAAGTGCTAATTTTTGTATATAATTTTATGTATGACAAGACCACAGGGATATTGGTAATTATTATATACTTGTTCATAACTTAGTATTGTTAAATTAATTATAAAATATATTGTGTAGCATTGATACATTTATTAGTGTAAATGTGTATTTTATTTTTTATTATGTCAGAATGTATATTTTGTTGGTTTACTTTCATTAAATTAATAATTTCTTTAAAATAATCTTTTGTTTTCGACTTTTCAATGTGGGCTCGTGCCTCCCTTGCAGAGTTATCATGCTCCTCAAGGGGGGCGCGCCCCACAGTTTGAGAAAAATTGCATTTAACCCCTTAGTGCCACCGGCGTGTATACACGTCCTGCTGAGCTGGTACTTTTAGTGCCCCGGACGTGTATACACGTCCTTCCAAAGGAGGACTTTTTGTATTTTACTGCCCATTTAACACTAGTCCCACGGCTCTGGAATACAATACATGACAGTGCTTCTAAAGAATTCATTTATTTCGAAAAAGAGGTGGGAAAGGAATTTGAAAGGATATGTTCCAGGGGAACGAGGAAATTTATTGCTAAGGATTTTTTCTTGTTTTTTCGTTTGAGCGTGCTCTTTACGATTCTTCATTTGCCGTGATTTCTCTGCTTACCGTGTATAATATATATATATGAGCTCCTTAATTTTTTGTACAATTGCACTGAATGCGATACTGGTTTATGAGTTCTACCATATTCTTTGGGTATCTCTCTCACACACACACATAAATATACCATAGATAAATTATAATTTATTTTTTATTATATTGTAACTCTAGAGATAAAACTTTTGTTTTTCACCTTTTTATTTTATCCTTTTTCTGGTGTGTGTGTGTCTTTCTTTTTTAAAGTTAAAACAAACAATTTTTAGGGGGGAAGCATGTGTGCCTTTTCTTTCCCTCTAATAAACTGCGTAACAAAGCAAGCCTGTGGGTAAAAATAGTGGCACAGAAAGGGGAGGGATGAATTTCGTAACTTTTCCTCGGCAGTTAAAGGGTTAAAAAGATTATTATACATGTGTTAGTGTTATTTAACCATATGTTAGTTATATTAATCATAATACAATTGAAATGTAATAAATTTTTGTAAAAAAATAATTCTTTCCTTTCTTTTCACCAAAGAAAGCTTCATGTGAACATAAAAATTTTGTTTCATGGTAAATATAGAATTTAAACAGCAAAGATTATTTCAAGTAAAGCTATAGTATACCAAAATAATACTGACTCTTAATATTTCTACAAATCTAAGCCAAGTTATTGAAAAAAAATGAATTTCAAACAATGCACCTATTGATGTGTACAAATATACAACTATGTAAGGATAAAAGAATTCCTTTTTTTACACGGTAAACTTAGTAACGGCAGATTCACAAACTGTCAAGATTTAGATTAAACATGTTAGTAATATCTGTTTGTAAATATTTAGTGTTGTTTGTAAAGGATTTTTTTTCATGTAATGCTTATGAAATGAGCAATTTTGCATGCTTTTCTTGAAGATATAGTAGTCAGAGATTTTGATATCATGGATTTTAAATTTCCCTTAACTCTACGTAAATAATGTTTCTTAAACTCCTATATCAATCTCTTCCATTTCATTTATAATAAAACTCATCTTTTTTAGCAGGACATTTCTCAAATGACAGTTTTTCTGAAGAACAACTTTTACACCAATTTATGATTTTAAATAAGGGGTTTTTGTACAGATTTTTTTCCAATGAACTTTCTAACTCTGTTACAGTTATAAATTTTATTTCAAAAGACTCAGTTATTTTTCAAAGGTTTCATTTTTTTTAAAATCAAAGCTCGATGTACAAGTTTTAGTCTTAATAACTTCATTTAAGAAGTATACAAATTGCCAAATATTAAATTTTTCCTAAATTTTGAAACACATACTATATTTCACAGTATTCCCTTTCTTAAAAAAAAGTAAATCATCTTTTCATTTAATCTTAAGCATTTGAGAGAAAATTTCCAATTTTCAAAGTAATACTTGCATAATAATTAAGAAATAAAAAGAAAGAAAAATATCGATATTTTCTACGAGAAAAAGTTTAAATAATATTTATTGAAAAAGGGGGGAAATGCCTTTGTCATTAAATTAAAAATAAATTGTTGGGAAACATAAAAGAAAAAAACTATAAATACGGATACCATTTTAATCACTCTTTTAAATATATCTCTTACTGTGTCATTTTTCCTTTCATGTTTTACCTTGTTTTTAACCTTTTTCTTTTTACTTTGGAGAATATTTTTACGTTTTCTTAAAATAATATATACACAATTAAAAAATTAAATCATATTTGGCATTTTCAGGAGTAATAAATTTTTAGCATTCTATATAAGACATTTAGGTAATATTAGGCAGTAATGAACATAAATTTAAAATGTTATCGAAAACAAAACTGAATATACAATAGATATTTACCATTTCATAAAAAAATTAACGAAATAATCAATTATGCAATTAGAATTAAGAATTTTTTTTAAAAAAATTCAATTTTTTAATATATGAGATTTTGATAGAATATGTTAACAATTAAAAAAATAATTCTCTTTTCTTCGTAATTATTTTTGAAGTAAAATGTTTTAAAATAATATTTCCGTTTTTTTTTTTTTTTTTTTGCTTTACCATTAAAATGACGACTATTTTTCATGTGCAAATAATTTCAGATAAAATTTATATGCAACAAAAAACATTTACATTACAAATTTCAACGTTAAGGCTAAAGACTTAAATAAAATATTTCTTCGAAAATTCGAGTGGTTAAAATGAAATACAGGTTGTGGGTGGGCGATTTCGGCAACTTTTAAATTAAGTTGGGTAACTGACTTAAAAGTTGCCAGATAGACTTTGAATCTTATAAGTTTAACTCAAGCCTAATTAAAATCATTAACAAAATACACCAAATTTGGCTAGCATCCTATATTTTATTTTAACGAGGTCTAAAAAAACAAAAAAATAATCCTCGCATATACCAATTATTTATTCACCTATAATATATTTCTCTCTGCATACTCAGAAACTAAAGCATTTAAATAGAGGAGCTAATTTGATATTGGTACATTACTCGTTTATGGAGCGATTTTAAAATCACGCCAATTTGGCAAAATCTTACAACTATTTGGCGGAAAAATCAATATCACGTACCGATTTCAAATTCGTTCCCATAAATAGATATTTATAGTCATAAATTTCTAAATAAGGAAAATTTGTCATTTCTTCTGACTAATATAAAATACTTTCGACACATTTTTTTTAATAATGAAAGTTCATTCAAATGTACAGTATTCAAAAAACATTTTTTGTAATAGAAAGACTTGTGTGTCCTGTTGTATATGTTGCATGTTTTTTGCATGATTTGTTATAGTATTTGTTAATGGTTGGTTTCACGTAACTTCAACTGTGATAATTCTTTGTGATGTAACATACGCGGTCTTAAAATTTTAGTGATATTTTCCTTCTTTATCCAATTTTGATAAAGTGGTGTTTTTGTATTAATTTACCCCATGTTGTTTCGTATCAATTAATGAATTGTACAATGGTGCCAATAAAGCATAAACTAAAAGTCCTCTCTTCACTGTTTATTGTATTTCACACTACACAAACTTTAAAAGCCTATTACACAATTTGATTTTAATAGCATCTAGGTAGAGATCCAAATGGCTTTTAGTTAAGGTATCCGACTACGTTCGGAACCGTGGTTTTGCAAAAGCGCATAAATGGATAATTTTCATATTTAGTGTCACTTAGATTAGAATATATGCATAAAATTGTTTTAAGGACATTTTGACAAAAAAATTTTAATTAAATACAATATTTTGGCAAAAAATTAACTTAGAATAATCTTTTTTCCAAATGTTCTCCTTTTGTGAAACATGCTTCTATTATAATAATATTTTGCCTGTATATAGCTCAGAGCTCTGTACACAGAGGCTCAACTAGAATTTTTGAAATAATAACTTAGAAGTGGGTTTATTCATATTTTACGACAACAGAGGGGAGCAATTTTAAGAAAAAAACGCCAATAATTATTTCAATTGGTGGTAATTCTAAAAATAATGTGAATTTTTCAAAAATTCTAGTTAAACCTCTATAGAGAGGTCTGAAAATATTATTATAATCAGGTAAAATATTATTATAACAGAACAGTGGCGCACACAAGGGGGGATCCTGGGGGTCCGGACCCCCCAAAGCCCTTGATTTTTTTTCTGTCTGATTGATTATAATTCTAAGTATATAGTACGTAAAATTTAATTAAGTATTTGTTATTAATGATTAATTTTATTAATTAATGCTAATTATTTATTCAATTATTAGCTTTTTACTGTGTTTTGTTACCGAAAATCGACAAAATCAAAAGGAGCATAATACAAGAATGGTTAACTTTCGACCCCGGCCCCCCCCCCCCTTTGAAAAATTCCTGTGTGCGCTACTGTAATAGAACCATTTTTCACAGGAGAACATTTGGAAAAAAGATTATTCTAAGTTAATTTTTTGCCAAAATATTATATTTAAATAAAAAAAAATTTTCAAAATGTCCTTAAAACAATTCTATGCATGTATTCTAATCTGAGTGACACTAAATATCACGAAAATTATCCATTTGTGCGCTTTTTAAAAAATCCCGGTTCCGAACGTAGTCGGATACCTTAAAGAAGTTGCAGTTTTGAACACAAAAAACAGACTATTTTTACAAGGGTTGGGGTGGGGTCCAAGGTGGTTTTTAACCTCCCCGGCTCCCTAGGCACTTCAAAAGAAGCGCCCCCCCATCCCATTTCCAGAGCACTCCCTTTCTCCTTCAGTTCTTGCTTTCTTGTTTTGTTTCGGGAGAGATTTTTGCTTAACTGTCTTTCCGCTTTCTTTGTTTTTGGATAGTCTTTCTATTATCCACCACCTATGGACCCACCGTATACTGGATTGGTAACTGCAAGAAAGAAAGGATAGTAGCATGGTTTGGCCACTCTTGTTAATTTCTTACCTTACGGTATCACGAACCACCCGACAACCGTTTCGTAAATTAATACAGCAAAGCAATGAAACCGTTTTCAATTACAGTATACATTATTGTATGAACTGTTTTCAACTTGTTAATTATCATCTTTTTCATCGCTTATTGCTTTACTATATCTTACTTTTCGACATCCTTATTCTTTGTTGAGTCACTGTCCTTGTACAACGAAGGTTTTCTTTGAAAAGCGAATGATTTTTTTTTCAAGAAAATCATTAATAACATCATTGTAATCAATTTCCATTAAATATGATGTTGAGTGCGTAGCAACATCAAACAGTTTAGCTTTTCATTCTCTCTCTCCATAGTAGATCTCATTACAGTCTTTACTTTCTTGAGGGCAGAAATGCTTCTCTCACGATTCTCTAGACGGTGGTATACTCGTTGTAATTTTAATTTTTTTCTCTTTTTTGCCCCCCAATCTTTTGCACCCTAGACACGTGCCTAGCGTGCATAAGCTGAAAAGCGTCCCTGGGGAGGGATATTTATTTTTAAAAATATGAAGAGGAAAGTGCCAAGGTGTGAAATCCTTAAACTAAAAATCTCTTGGTGTATAGAGGTTAAATTCCCAAGACCCACCTTTCTGTTTACCCCTGAACGTGGACAATGCCTAAACTGTGTGGTGCCACCTTTTCCTAATTTTTACATTAATCTACAGGATAAATTTAAGGTTCAATTCAACTTAACGTACAGTAGCTTCGATTATTCCGCACAATGCACTAAATTCATAATTGCGATCACGTGCTCTCTATAGAATTCAAAACTAACATTAGACTTGTATTTGTCGTTCTGCTTGCAAAATTTAGATAACTACAAGAATCAATCTTCACGTGATTTGTGAATAAAGATGAGACAAAACAGCAGAACACTGAGGAATAAACACACTTGAGGCATTAAGATAAGTGCAAAACATATTTTTGAAGTCATTTAATAATTGTTATGAGCACATAAATATTTTTTAAATTTACAAATGTTAAAATACGTTATCAGAAAGAGTAATGGTTACCAACTTATGCAGAAAAATCCAATACTAACACCCTAAAATGCCATGTTCTGCATTTATCATGTTTGATAAATTATATTTGATATCAAACACATACTTTAACAGTCTTCATTGCCAAGCCACTGAGGGTTCCAACACAAGCACAGCATTTCATCACTAATACAACAGTTAAGCCATTTAATAGCAGTCTCTGTAAGCATTCTGATAAGATTCTTTAATAGCAAAATTCACACAGTGATGTACATAAAAGCAGCAGACATAGATGGACAGCCATAGAAAAAATTAATATTCATTCAAACACTTAAAGTACGGCATAAAGTCATAGATCTTGTACAAACTTGTTTCAGAAACTTCAAGTTAAGAAAATTTCTCTCTCTATAAATTATCAAAAATAATTATATTCTATAATAAATGTATGAAGCATTTCAGGACCCAAAACAATCTATACCAAATGTTAAATGTATACATTTCAACGCTTTACACCTTGAAACACAGCAGAAACATCAAGATCTCCACATCCCAGCATTTTAGCATGTTTATAAACTTCATTAGCAGCTGCTGCCAAATACAGAGGGTGAGGAAGATAGCCACTCAACTGAAGACATAAATCCATGTCTTTTTGTTGGTTCTTTAAAGAATGTTCAACATTAGAATATTCACTTTTTATCATATTTGTTCCTTTTTTTAAAAGTGGTTCAGGTGCAATTCCTTTCATTTGAAGCAATGCAAAAACGTGCTCCATGTCAACATTAAGTAGATTTGCAAAGCGTAGTTTCAGCCAAAACACCATAAAGTACCAATACACATGCTTAGAGTGCTACTCAACACTGAACCGATACCTGTTATATCACCAACAAAATGTGCATGTTCTGCAATTGCATGGAAGCATGATTCACACTCCTTGAAAACCTAAGGATCTCCTGATGCTAAAATAAATAATTCCCCCAAGTTAGCACTAGTTCTTGTACCAGTCATACAAGCTTCAAGGTATTTATCACCTCTGTCATTAATATGGGCAGCAATTTCTAGAGATGATTCTAAACCAATAGTAGACATTTCTACAAAGCCCTTAAAAATCTTTTCGTTAGTACAAGAATTTTCTAAACCTTTCAAAACACCATCAGGACAAAATAATATAGTTTTAACAGCAAAAACATCTGAAACACAGTTAAAAATAATATCTGAATTTTTAACAACCTCAGCAGGACTTTTACATGCTATTGCTCCTGCTTCTACAAATACCTTACATTTATTTTTTGTTCTGTTCCAGATATTTACAGTATGTCGAGAAATCAATAAATTTTTCACAATCCTTTGTCCCATTTTTCCTAATCCAAGAAATCCTATTTTCTTTTTTGTAGGTTCAATATGTTTGATTCTCAATTTTTTTTCATCAGGAGAAGGCTCTCTATGAGAATCATCTTTAGAAAAAGTAAATTCATTGCTCACAGTTGGGGAATCAGGTTTTGGAATTTTGGCTCGTCTTTGCGATGACGAACAATCTCGCATCGAGGACTTTGACGTGAAGATGAAGAACTTCATAGGCGATCATCATTCTTAGTGTTAAATACGGGACAAAGAAGTCCTGAATGCCAGTCACTTGAAGATGAAGAAGCCTCTGAAACAGCCTCATCATCAGATTTCAGGTCTTTAGGATTACTAAGATCAGCAGACAATCCATTGTGAGAAGATCTCAAAGAATCCTCTTCATCAATTTTTTGAATTTTGCTGCTACAAGGAATAGACATGGAAGTTTCACCAATAACTGATTCTTTTGACAAAGAGCGTTTTCTCTGCACTACTCTTGGACTTTTTACACTAACGCCTGCTTTTTTAGCTTTTTTTGATACTTTTCCTGTACTGGTAATTTGTTCCAGATGTTTTCGTTTTCCTCTTACAGGGTTTGTATTGATTGATGTTTGGTTTTGCTTTATAGGTGGTTGTTTTTTCTCTAGCCGCTGTCTTTTTGCCAGCAGTGTCATTTTCTCTTGCCACTGTCTTTTTGCCAGCAGTATCATTTTCTCTAGCCACTGTCTTTTTGCCAGCAGTGTCATTTTCTCTACAGGAGGATTACTTTTTACTTGCTTCTTTAAAGAAGATTGAGCAGGTTGTTTCTCTTTTTCTAGCTCCTTTATAGGAGATTGTTTTTCTTTTACTGGCTCCTTTACAGGAGGTTGTTTTTCTTTAACTGGCTTCTTTAAAGAAGGTTGCTTTTCCTTTAAAGTAGCTGCATCACCTTTGTAAGAATGCCTCTCTATTGGTGATTGCTCTTCTTTCATCAATTGTTTATCTTCCATACATTTTTCTTCTAAATTTTGGACAACTTGAGGTGAAGCTTTAGTATCTTTCTTAAAAGGTTTATCTTTACTTAAAAGTATGATTTCATCAATGGCTTCTTTTTTTGATACTTTTCCTGTACTGGTAATTTGTTCCAGATATTTTCGTTTTCCTCTTACAGGGTTTGTATTGATTGATGTTTGGTTTTGCTTTATAGGTGGTTGTTTTTTCTCTAGCTGCTGTCTTTTTGCCAGCAGTGTCATTTTCTCTTGCCAATGTCTTTTTGCCAGCAGTATCATTTTCTCTAGCCGCTGTCTTTTTGCCAGCAGTGTCATTTTCTCTACAGGAGGATGATTATTTTTTACTTGCTTCTTTAAAGAAGATTGAGGAGGTTGTTTTTCTTTTTCTGGTTCCTTGGAAGAAGGCTGTTTTCCCTCTACAGGAGGTTGTTTCTCTTTTTCTAGCTCCTTTATAGGAGATTGTTTTTCTTTTACTGGCTCCTTTACAGGAGGTTGTTTTTCTTTAACTGGCTTCTTTAAAGAAGGTTGCTTTTCCTTTAAAGTAGCTGCATCACCTTTGTAAGAATGCCTCTCTATTGGTGATTGCTCTTCTTTCATCAATTGTTTATCTTCCATACATTTTTCTTCTAAATTTTGGACAACTTGAGGTGAAGCTTTAGTATCTTTCTTAAAAGGTTTATCTTTACTTAAAAGTATGATTTCATCAATGGCTTCTTTTTTTGATACTTTTCCAGTACTGGTAATTTGTTCCAGATATTTTCGTTTTCCTCTTACAGGGTTTGTATTGATTGATGTTTGGTTTTGCTTTATAGGTGGTTGTTTTTTCTCTAGCTGCTGTCTTTTTGCCAGCAGTGTCATTTTCTCTAGCCGCTGTCTTTTTGCCAGCAGTGTCATTTTCTCTAGCCGCTGTCTTTTTGCCAGCAGTGTCATTTTCTCTAGCCGCTGTCTTTTTGCCAGCAATGTCATTTTCTCTAGCCGCTGTCTTTTTGCCAGCAGTGTCATTTTCTCTAGCCGCTGTCTTTTTGCCAGCAGTGTCATTTTCTCTACAAGAGGATGATTATTTTTTACTTGCTTCTTTAAAGAAGATTGAGGAGGTTGTTTCTCTTTTTCTGGTTCCTTGGAAGAAGGCTGTTTTCCCTCTACAGGAGATTGTTTCTCTTTTTCTAGCTCCTTTATAGGAGATTGTTTTTCTTTTACTGGCTCCTTTACAGGAGGTTGTTTTTCTTTAACTGGCTTCTTTAAAGAAGGTTGCTTTTCCTTTAAAGTAGCTGCATCACCTTTGTAAGAATGCCTCTCTATTGTTGATTGTTCTTCTTCCATCAATTGTTTATCTTCCATACATTTTTTTTCTTCTAAATTTTGGACAACTTGAGGTGAAGCTTTAGTATCTTTCTTAAAAGATTTATCTTTACTTAAAAGTATGATTTCATCAATGGCATGTTTAAGAAAAAATGATGTTTCCTCATAATTAGATGGAATAA
Organism: Trichonephila clavipes; assembly: GCA_019973935.1. NCBI lineage: Eukaryota > Metazoa > Arthropoda > Arachnida > Araneae > Nephilidae > Trichonephila > Trichonephila clavipes. The sequence continues at coordinate 14,444 of BMAU01014028.1, forward strand.
GATGTTCTGCATGGTGCTGTATTTTTTTATTTGCAACCCAGTCACAAATGTGGGATCCTAAGAAATACACATAACACATTTTTTCCCTCTTTTCTTCTTTTGGTGGCTGAGATATCCTGGCTGGCCAAAGAGGATAATTTGTCTTCTTTACCCACACCAGATCTCCCACTTCAAAACTTCCTTCAGACATCCTGAAAAAATATATGCAAATAATCACTGCTACATTTGTTGCAAAATAAAGGCAGACATGAAATATATCAGTTTGCAAATGAGAAAACCTTTAAAAATTCAATCGCAGGTGTGAACAAAATGAAAAAATTACAATTTAATCTCAAATTCCATAATTTTAAGATGGAAAATAGTAATCCTAAGTTTTAAAGCTTCTAAATAATACTAAACTACATACTAAAAGTAAGATTCCTTCACACTAATACACATAATACTAAAAATAAGATTACACTCAATTAAGATTTACACTCCAATCAAATATATTACATTTATTTCAATCAGTTACATTAATATCCGTTATTCACTACAATTGACTAAAAATTCTATTGCAACCCTAAATTTAGCAAAAATATTAACACAAACATGAAAACCTTTAACCTAAAAAAAAAATCCAATATACATAGGAAACATATATAACTAAAAATTTTTAATTCTTAAACTAGGAATTAAATTGAAGTTTTTGATACAAACTTATATATGAATTTTTTATTTGTTTACTTCTAGAAAATTCATTTTCTCTCATATTTGACATAAGCATTACGTTAATTCAGTAGCACATTCAAAACATGCAATTTTTTATCTCAGTTTAGTTAATTAGAATGTTCAATTAACAATACATAAAAATGATATACTCCTTAAGTATTTTATTACAAAAGTATTTGTATAGGAAAAGAATAAAGCATCTTAATTACATTCTTTCTCTTATTTAGTTAAATATTCAACTATTAGTCTTACTTCATTTAGATAAAAAATATATTAATCAAGCGTTTTACAGACTTCAAATCAGCTCATTAATATTACATAAATTTTAAAAAAGAAATTTGACTTAAGTGCAAGTGTGTCAAACTCAAAGGCTAATTTGGGCCAAATAAACAAGGTCGCAAAAAAAATCTTCAAATAATACATTACAATAAACATACATAAAAAAACAAGAAAATTTAAGGTTAAAGTCCTGACACCTCTTTTCTACAATCTGTCCTAGTTTGAGAGAGAATTTGATGTTTTAATTTATATTATTGTGTGCTATTATACTATTCGGTCCACATGTGGCCCTAGACTTTGACAGCCCTAGTTTCATGAGTTACATTCATGTCCCACTATAAAGCAACACAAGGGTTATTGAAGACAAATGATAATTTTATTGTTAAGAGTTGAAGACGACCCCAGAGCTGACACTTTCCCCACCACCCCAATGGGACTTTAGAACTAGCAGATTTAACATGCATCAGCCCTCTCCATGCAGCGCACTGTCAATGGTGACACACTAGACCAGAGTTTGTGACCAGAACCACTAGGCTACGGCAGTCACACTTTTTTTTTAAAAAAAAAAAAAATTATCTGAACAAAAGTCAAAATAATCGAACAAATTTCTTATTTTAGTGAAATTGGAATATTTTTGCATCTT
>BMAU01014029.1:0-15478 GCA_019973935.1 Trichonephila clavipes
GTTAAAGTGGCTCAGCTTCAAAGCGTCGGTTTTTTTAAAGATGATCTTTCAATTTAAAAAAAAAAGTTACCGGAATTTCGAAAATCAGAGACCAGATTTAGATTTCTGGTAAAATTTCGGGTTAAATGGGTCACTTTGGTAAGTTTCTAGGGTGGAAAAAGAAAGTTATTGGCTTGGTCACCCAATCGTCGATAAGTTGGCTGTCCAGCTTCAAAGCGTCGGTTTTTTAAAAATGATCTTTCAATTTTAAAAAAAAAGTTATAGGAATTTCGCAAATCACACACAGAGACCAGATTTAGATTTCTGGTAAAATTTCGGGTTAAATGTGTCACTTTGGTAAGTTTCTATGGTGGAAAAAGAAAGTTATAGGCTTGGTCACCGAATCGTCGATAAGTTGGCTGTCCAGCTTCAAAGCGTCGGTTTTTTTAAAGATTTTCTTTCAATTTAAAAAAAATTTACAGAAATTTCGCAGAATTTCTGCTAAAATTTCGGGTTAAATGGGTCACTTTGGTAAGGAACAAAACGGAGAGATTTACATTTCTGCTAAAATTTCGGGTTAAATGGGTCACTTTGGTAAGTTTCTAGGGTGGAAAAAGAAAGTTATAGGCTTGGTCACCGAATCGTCGATAAGTTGGCTGTCCAGCTTCAAAGCGTCGGTTTTTTAAAATGTTTTTCTTTCAATTTAAAAAAAATGTTACAGGAATTTCGCAAAACGGAGACCAGATTTAGATTTCTGCTAAAATTTCGGGTTAAATGGGTCACTTTGGTAAGTTTCTAATTCTAAAAAAAAGTTAATGGCTTGGTCACTGAATCGTCGGTAAAGTGGCTGTCCAGCGTCAAAGCGTCGGTTTTTTTAAAAATGTTCTTTCAATTTAAAAAAAAAGTTACAGAAATTTCGCAAATCGGAGACCAGATTTAGATTTCTGCTAAAATTTCGGGTTAAATGGGTCACTTTGGTAAGTTTTTAAGGCTAAAAAAAAAAAAGTGATTGGCTTGTTCACCGAATCGTCGGTAAAGTGGCTGTCCAGCGTCAAAGCGTCGGTTTTTTTAAAAATGATCTTTCAATTTAAAAAAAAAGTTATAGGAATTTCGCAAAACGGAGACCAGATTTAGATTTCTGGTAAAATTTCGAGTTAAATGGGTCACTTTGGTAAGTTTCTAGGGTGCAAAAAGTTATTGGCTTGTTCACCCAATCGTCGATAAGTTGGCTCAGCTTCAAAGCGTCGGGTTTTTTAAATATGATCTTTCAATTTAAAAAATAAGTTACCGGAATTTCGCAAATCGGAGACCAGATTTAGATTTCTGGTGAAATTTCGGGTTAAATGGTTCACCTTGGTAAGTTTCTAGGGTGGAAAAAGAAAGTTATAGGCTTGATCACCGAATCGTCGATAAGTTGGCTGTCGAGCTTCAAAGCGTCGGTTTTTTTAAAGATGATCTTTCAATTTAAAAAAAAAGTTACAGGAATTTCGCAGAACGGAGGCCAGATTTAGATTTCTGCTAAAATTTCGGGTTAAATGGGTCACTTTGGTAAGTTTCTAAATCTAAAAAAAAAGTTATTGGCTTGGTCACCGAATCGTCGGTAAAGTGGCTGTCCAGCGTCAAAGCGTCGGTTTTTTAAAGATGAACTTTCAATTTAAAAAAAAAATGTTACAGGAATTTCGCAAAACGTAGACCAGATTTAGATTTCTGGTAAAATTTCGAGTTAAATGGGTCACTTTGGTAAGTTTCTAGGGTGGAAAAAAAAAGTTATTGGCTTGGTCACCCAATCGTCGATAAGTTGGCTCAGCTTCAAAGCGTCGGGTTTTTTAAAGATGATCTTTCAATTTAAAAAAAAAGTTACCGGAATTTCGCAAATCGGAGACCAGATTTAGATTTCTGCTAAAATTTCGGGTTAAATGGGTCACTTTGGTAAGTTTCTAAGGCTAAAAAAAAAAAAGTGATTGGCTTGGTCACCGAATCGTCGGTAAAGTGGCTGTCCAGCGTCAAAGCGTCGGTTTTTTTAAAAATGATCTTTCAATTTAAAAAAAGTTACAGGAATTTCACAAAACGGAGACCAGATTTAGATTTCTGCTAAAATTTCGGGTTAAATGGGTCACTTTGGTAAGTTTCTAATTCTAAAAAAAAAAAAAAGTTAATGGCTTGGTCACTGAATCGTCGGTAAAGTGGCTGTCCAGCGTCAAAGCGTCGTTTTTTTAAAAATGATCTTTCAATTTAAAAAAAAAGTTACAGAAATTTCGCAGAACGGAGACCAGATTTAGATTTCTGCTAAAATTTCGGGTTAAATGGGTCACTTTGGTAAGTTTCTTAAGGTTAAAAAAAAAAGTGATTGGCTTGGTCACCGAATCGTCGGTAAAGTGGCTGTCCAGCGTCAAAGCGTCGGTTTTTTTAAAGATGATCTTTCAATTTAAAAAAAAAAGTTACCGGAATTTCGCAAAACGGAGACCAGATTTAGATTTCTGCTAAAATTTCGGGTTAAATGGGTCACTTTGGTAAGTTTCTAGGGTAAAAAAAAGTTATTGGCTTGGTCACCGAATCGTCGGTAAGTGGCTGTCCAGCGTCAAAGCGTCGGTTTTTTTAAAAATGATCTTTCAATTTAAAAAAAAAAAGTTACAGGAATTTCGCAAAACGGAGACCAGATTTAGATTTCTGGTAAAATTTCGAGTTAAATGGGTCACTTTGGTAAGTTTCTAGGGTGGAAAAAAAAAAAGTTATTGGCTTGGTCACCCAATCGTCGATAAGTTGGCTCAGCTTCAAAGCGTCGGGTTTTTTAAAGATGATCTTTCAATTTAAAAAAAAAGTTACCGGAATTTCGCAAATCGGAGACCAGATTTAGATTTCTGCTAAAATTTCGGGTTAAATGGGTCACTTTGGTAAGTTTCTAAGGTAAAAAAAAAAGTGATTGGCTTGGTCACCGAATCGTCGGTAAAGTGGCTGTCCAGCGTCAAAGCGTCGGTTTTTTTAAAAATGATCTTTCAATTTAAAAAAAAAAGTTACCGGAATTTCACAAAACGGAGACCAGATTTAGATTTCTGGTAAAATTTCGGGTTAAATGGGTCACTTTGGTAAGTTTCTAGGGTGGAAAAAAAAAGTTATAGGCTTGGTCACCGAATCGTCGATAAGTTGGCTGTCCAGCTTCAAAGCGTCGGTTTTTTAAAGATGATCTTTCAATTTAAAAAAGTTACAGGAATTTCGCAAAACGGAGACCAGATTTAGATTTCTGCTAAAATTTCGGGTTAAATGGGTCACTTTGGTAAGTTTCTAAGGCTAAAAAAAAAAAGTGATTGGCTTGGTCACCGAATCGTCGGTAAAGTGGCTCCAGCGTCAAAGCGTCGGTTTTTTTAAAAATGATCTTTCAATTTAAAAAAAAAGTTATAGGAATTTCACAAAACGGAGACCAGATTTAGATTTCTGGTAAAATTTCGGGTTAAATGGGTCACTTTGGTAAGTTTCTAGGGTGGAAAAAGAAAGTTATTGGCTTGGTCACCGAATCGTCGATAAGTTGGCTGTCCAGCTTCAAAGCGTCGGTTTTTTTAAAGATGATCTTTCAATTTAAAAAAAAAGTTACAGGAATTTCGCAAAAAACGGAGACCAGATTTAGATTTCTGGTAAAATTTCGGGTTAAATGGGTCACTTTGGTAAGTTTCTAAGGCTAAAAAAAAAAAGTTATTGGCTTGGTCACCGAATCGTCGATAAAGTGGCTGTCCAGCGTCAAAGCGTCGGTTTTTTTAAAAATTTCTTTCAATTTAAAAAAAAGTTATAGGAATTTCGCAAAACGGAGACCAGATTTAGATTTCTGCTAAAATTTCGGGTTAAATGGGTCACTTTGGTAAGTTTCTAGGGTGGAAAAAGAAAGTTATTGGCTTGGTCACCGAATCGTCGATAAGTTGGCTGTCCAGCTTCAAAGCGTCGGTTTTTTTAAAGATGATCTTTCAATTTAAAAAAAAAAAATGTTACAGGAATTTCGCAAAACGGAGACCAGATTTAGATTTCTGGTAAAATTTCGGGTTAAATGGGTCACTTTGGTAAGTTTCTAATTCTAAAAAAAAAAAAAAGTTAATGGCTTGGTCACTGAATCGTCGGTAAAGTGGCTGTCCAGCGTCAAAGCGTCGGTTTTTTAAAAATGTTCTTTCAATTTAAAAAAAAAAAAGTTACAGAAATTTCGCAAATCGGAGACCAGATTTAGATTTCTGCTAAAATTTCGGGTTAAATGGGTCACTTTGGTAAGTTTTTAAGGCTAAAAAAAAAAGTGATTGGCTTGTTCACCGAATCGTCGGTAAAGTGGCTGTCCAGCGTCAAAGCGTCGGTTTTTTTAAAAATGATCTTTCAATTTAAAAAAAAAAGTTATAGGAATTTCGCAAAACGGAGACCAGATTTAGATTTCTGGTAAAATTTCGAGTTAAATGGGTCACTTTGGTAAGTTTCTAGGGTGAAAAAAAAAAGTTATTGGCTTGTTCACCCAATCGTCGATAAGTTGGCTCAGCTTCAAAGCGTCGGTTTTTTAAAGATGATCTTTCAATTTAAAAAAAAGTTACCGGAATTTCACAAATCGGAGACCAGATTTAGATTTCTGGTGAAATTTCGGTTAAATGGTTCACTTTGGTAAGTTTCTAGGGTGGAAAAAGAAAGTTATAGGCTTGATCACCGAATCGTCGATAAGTTGGCTGTCAGCTTCAAAGCGTCGGTTTTTTTAAAGATGATCTTTCAATTTAAAAAAAAAGTTACAGGAATTTCGCAGAACGGAGACCAGATTTAGATTTCTGCTAAAATTTCGGGTTAAATGGGTCACTTTGGTAAGTTTCTAAGGCTGGAAAAAAAAAAAAAAGTTATTGGCTTGGTCACCGAATCGTCGGTAAAGTGGCTGTCCAGCGTCAAAGCGTCGGTTTTTTTAAAGATGAACTTTCAATTTAAAAAAAAGTTACAGGAATTTCGCAAAACGGAGACCAGATTTAGATTTCTGTTAAAATTTCGTGTTAAATGGGTCACTTTGGTAAGTTTCTAGGGTGGAAAAAAAAAAGTTATTGGCTTGGTCACCCAATCGTCGATAAGTTGGCTCAGCTTCAAAGCGTCGGGTTTTTTAAAGATGATCTTTCAATTTAAAAAAAAGTTACCGGAATTTCGCAAATCGGAGACCAGATTTAGATTTCTGTTAAAATTTCAGGTTAAATGGGTCACTTTGGTAAGTTTCTAAGGCTAAAAAAAAAAAGTGATTGGCTTGGTCACCGAATCGTCGGTAAAGTGGCTGTCCAGCGTCAAAGCGTCGGTTTTTTAAAAATGATCTTTCAATTTAAAAAAAAAAGTTACAGGAATTTCACAAAACGGAGACCAGATTTAGATTTCTGCTAAAATTTCGGGTTAAATGGGTCACTTTGGTAAGTTTCTAATTCTAAAAAAAAAAAAAGTTAATGGCTTGGTCACTGAATCGTCGGTAAAGTGGCTGTCCAGCGTCAAAGCGTCGTTTTTTTAAAAATGATCTTTCAATTTAAAAAAAAAGTTACAGAAATTTCGCAGAACGGAGACCAGATTTAGATTTCTGCTAAAATTTCGGGTTAAATGGGTCACTTTGGTAAGTTTCTAAGGTGAAAAAAAAAAGTTATTGGCTTGGTCACCGAATCGTCGGTAAAGTGGCTGTCCAGCGTCAAAGCGTCGGTTTTTTTAAAGATGATCTTTCAATTTAAAAAAAAGTTACCGGAATTTCTTAAAACGGAGACCAGATTTAGATTTCTGCTAAAATTTCGGGTTAAATGGGTCACTTTGGTAAGTTTCTAAGGGTGGAAAAAGAAAGTTATGGCTTGGTCACCGAATCGTCGATAAGTTGGCTGTCCAGCTTCAAAGCGTCGGTTTTTTTAAAGATGATCTTTCAATTTAAAAAAAAGTTACAGGAATTTCGCAAAACGGAGACCAGATTTAGATTTCTGGTAAAATTTCGAGTTAAATGGGTCACTTTGGTAAGTTTCTAGGGTGGAAAAAAAAAGTTATTGGCTTGGTCACCCAATCGTCGATAAGTTGGCTCAGCTTCAAAGCGTCGGTTTTTTAAAGATGATCTTTCAATTTAAAAAAAAGTTACCGGAATTTCGCAAACGGAGACCAGATTTAGATTTCTGCTAAAATTTCGGGTTAAATGGGTCACTTTGGTAAGTTTCTAAGGCTAAAAAAAAAAAAAGTTGATTGGCTTGGTCACCGAATCGTCGGTAAAGTGGCTGTCCAGCGTCAAAGCGTCGGTTTTTTTAAAAATGATCTTTCAATTTAAAAAAAAAGTTACAGGAATTTCACAAAACGGAGACCAGATTTAGATTTCTGCTAAAATTTCGGGTTAAATGGGTCACTTTGGTAAGTTTCTAGGGTCTAAAAAAAAAAGTTAATGGCTTGGTCACCGAATCGTCGGTAAAGTGGCTGTCCAGCGTCAAAGCGTCGGTTTTTTTAAAAATGATCTTTCAATTTAAAAAAAAGTTACAGAAATTTCGCAGAACGGAGACCAGATTTAGATTTCTGCTAAAATTTCGGGTTAAATGGGTCACTTTGGTAAGTTTCTAAGTATAAAAAAAAAAAAAAGTGATTGGCTTGGTCACCGAATCGTCGGTAAAGTGGCTGTCCAGCGTCAAAGCGTCGGTTTTTTTAAAGATGATCTTTCAATTTAAAAAAAAAAGTTACAGGAATTTCGCAAAACGGAGACCAGATTTAGATTTCTGGTAAAATTTCGGGTTAAATGGGTCACTTTGGTAAGTTTCTAGGGTGGAAAAAAAAAGTTATGGCTTGGTCACCGAATCGTCGATAAGTTGGCTGTCCAGCTTCAAAGCGTCGTTTTTTTAAAGATGATCTTTCAATTTAAAAAAAAGTTACAGGAATTTCGCATAACGGAGACCAGATTTAGATTTCTGGTAAAATTTCGGGTTAAATGGGTCACTTTGGTAAGTTTCTAAGGGTAAAAAAAAAAAGTTATTGGCTTGGTCACCGAATCGTCGATAAGTTGGCTGTCCAGCTTCAAAGCGTCGGTTTTTTAAAGATGATCTTTCAATTTAAAAAAAAAAAAGTTACCGGAATTTCGCAAAACGGAGACCAGATTTAGATTTCTGCTAAAATTTCGGGTTAAATGGGTCACTTTGGTAAGTTTCTAAGGCTAAAAAAAAAAAAAAAAAAGTGATTGGCTTGGTCACCGAATCGTCGGTAAAGTGGCTCCAGCGTCAAAGCGTCGGTTTTTTAAAGATGATCTTTCAATTTAAAAAAAAAGTTACAGGAATTTCGCAGAACGGAGACCAGATTTAGATTTCTGCTAAAATTTCGGGTTAAATGGGTCACTTTGGTAAGTTTCTAAGGGTGAAAAAAAAAAAAAAAGTTATTGGCTTGGTCACCGAATCGTCGATAAGTGGCTGTCCAGCGTCAAAGCGTCGGTTTTTTTAAAAATGATCTTTCAATTTAAAAAAAAGTTATAGGAATTTCGCAAAACGGAGACCAGATTTAGATTTCTGGTAAAATTTCGGGTTAAATGGGTCACTTTGGTAAGTTTCTAGGGTGGAAAAAAGTTATAGGCTTGGTCACCGAATCGTCGATAAGTTGGCTGTCCAGCTTCAAAGCGTCGTTTTTTTAAAGATGATCTTTCAATTTAAAAAAAGTTACAGAAATTTCGCAGAACGGAGACCAGATTTAGATTTCTGCTAAAATTTCGGGTTAAATGGGTCACTTTGGTAAGTTTCTAAGGCTAAAAAAAAAGTGATTGGCTTGGTCACCGAATCGTCGGTAAAGTGGCTGTCCAGCGTCAAAGCGTCGGTTTTTTTAAAAATGATCTTTCAATTTAAAAAAAAAGTTATAAGAATTTCGCAAAACGGAGACCAGATTTAGATTTCTGGTAAAATTTCGAGTTAAATGGGTCACTTTGGTAAGTTTCTAGGGTGGAAAAAGAAAGTTATAGGCTTGGTCAACGAATCGTCTATAAGTTGGCTGTCCAGCTTCAAAGCGTCGGTTTTTTTAAAGATGAACTTTCAATTTAAAAAAAAAAATGTTACAGGAATTTCGCAAAACGGAGACCAGATTTAGATTTCTGCTAAAATTTCGGGTTAAATGGGTCACTTTGGTAAGTTTCTAATTCTAAAAAAAAAAAAGTTAATGGCTTGGTCACTGAATCGTCGGTAAAGTGGCTGTCCAGCGTCAAAGCGTCGGTTTTTTTAAAAATGTTCTTTCAATTTAAAAAAAAAGTTATAGGAATTTCGCAAATCGGAGACCAGATTTAGATTTCTGCTAAAATTTCGGGTTAAATGGGTCACTTTGGTAAGTTTTTAAGGCTAAAAAAAAGTGATTGGCTTGGTCACCGAATCGTCGGTAAAGTGGCTGTCCAGCGTCAAAGCGTCGGTTTTTTAAAAATGATCTTTCAATTTAAAAAAAAAAAGTTATAGGAATTTCGCAAAACGGAGACCAGATTTAGATTTCTGGTAAAATTTCGAGTTAAATGGGTCACTTTGGTAAGTTTCTAGGGTAAAAAAAAAAGTTATTGGCTTGTTCACCCAATCGTCGATAAGTTGGCTCAGCTTCAAAGCGTCGGGTTTTTTAAAGATGATCTTTCAATTTAAAAAAAAAAGTTACCGGAATTTCTCAAATCGGAGACCAGATTTAGATTTCTGGTAAAATTTCGGGTTAAATGGTTCACTTTGGTAAGTTTCTAGGGTGGAAAAAGAAAGTTATAGGCTTGATCACCGAATCGTCGATAAGTTGGCTGTCCAGCTTCAAAGCGTCGGTTTTTTTAAAGATGATCTTTCAATTTAAAAAAAAAAGTTACAGGAATTTCGCAGAACGGAGACCAGATTTAGATTTCTGCTAAAATTTCGGGTTAAATGGGTCACTTTGGTAAGTTTCTAAGGCTAAAAAAAAGTTATTGGCTTGGTCACCGAATCGTCGGTAAAGTGGCTGTCCAGCGTCAAAGCGTCGGTTTTTTTAAAGATGAACTTTCAATTTAAAAAAAAATGTTACAGGAATTTCGCAAAACGGAGACCAGATTTAGATTTCTGGTAAAATTTCGAGTTAAATGGGTCACTTTGGTAAGTTTCTAGGGTGGAAAAAAAAAAAAAGTTATTGGCTTGGTCACCCAATCGTCGATAAGTTGGCTCAGCTTCAAAGCGTCGGGTTTTTTAAAGATGATCTTTCAATTTAAAAAAAAAGTTACGGAATTTCGCAAATCGGAGACCAGATTTAGATTTCTGCTAAAATTTCGGGTTAAATGGGTCACTTTGGTAAGTTTCTAAGGCTAAAAAAGTGATTGGCTTGGTCACCGAATCGTCGGTAAAGTGGCTGTCCAGCGTCAAAGCGTCGGTTTTTTTAAAAATGATCTTTCAATTTAAAAAAAAGTTAAGAATTTACCAGATTTAATTTCTGCTAAAACGGTTAAAGATTTAGATTTCTGCTAAAAAAAAAAGTTATTTCGAATCGTCGTTAAATGGGTCAGCGTCAAAGCGTCGGTTTTTTTAAAATGGTTAAGAAATTTCAGATTTAATTTTGCTAAAAAAAAAAGTTAAAAGCTTGCTTGGTCACTGAATCGTCGGTAAAGTGGCTGTCCAGCGTCAAAGCGTCGGTTTTTTTAAAAATGATCTTTCAATTTAAAAAAAAAAGTTACAGAAATTTTGCAGAACGTAGACCAGATTTAGATTTCTGCTAAAATTTCGGGTTAAATGGGTCACTTTGGTAAGTTTCTAAGGTTAAAAAAAAAAAGTTGATTGGCTTGGTCACCGAATCGTCGGTAAAGTGGCTGTCCAGCGTCAAAGCGTCGGTTTTTTTAAAAATGATCTTTCAATTTAAAAAAAAAAGTTACAGGAATTTCGCAAAACGGAGACCAGATTTAGATTTCTGCTAAAATTTCGGGTTAAATGGGTCACTTTGGTAAGTTTCTAGGGTAAAAAAAAAAAAAAAGTTATTGGCTTGGTCACCGAATCGTCGGTAAAGTGGCTGTCCACCGTCAAAGCGTCGTTTTTTTAAAAATGATCTTTCAATTTAAAAAAAAAAAAAGTTACAGAAATTTCGCAAAACGGAGACCAGATTTAGATTTCTGGTAAAATTTCGAGTTAAATGGGTCACTTTGGTAAGTTTCTAAGGCTAAAAAAAAAGTTATTGGCTTGGTCACCCAATCGTCGATAAGTTGGCTCAGCTTCAAAGCGTCGGGTTTTTTAAAGATGATCTTTCAATTTAAAAAAAAAAGTTACCGGAATTTCGCAAATCGGAGACCAGATTTAGATTTCTGCTAAAATTTCGGGTTAAATGGGTCACTTTGGTAAGTTTCTAAGGCTAAAAAAAAAAAGTGATTGGCTTGGTCACCGAATCGTCGGTAAAGTGGCTGTCCAGCGTCAAAGCGTCGGTTTTTTTAAAAATGATCTTTCAATTTAAAAAAAAAGTTACAGGAATTTCGCAAAACGGAGACCAGATTTAGATTTCTGGTAAAATTTCGAGTTAAATGGGTCACTTTGGTAAGTTTCTAGGGTGGAAAAAAAAAAAGTTATTGGCTTGGTCACCCAATCGTCGATAAGTTGGCTCAGCTTCAAAGCGTCGGGTTTTTTAAAGATGATCTTTCAATTTAAAAAAAAAAAAAAAAGTTACCGGAATTTCGCAAACGGAGACCAGATTTAGATTTCTGCTAAAATTTCGGGTTAAATGGGTCACTTTGGTAAGTTTCTAAGGCTAAAAAAAAAAAGTGATTGGCTTGGTCACCGAATCGTCGGTAAAGTGGCTGTCCATTGTCAAAGCGTCGGTTTTTTTAAAAATGATCTTTCAATTTAAAAAAAGTTATAGGAATTTAACAAAACGGAGACCAGATTTAGATTTCTGTTAAAATTTCGAGTTAAATGGGTCACTTTGGTAAGTTTCTAGGGTGGAAAAAGAAAGTTATAGGCTTGGTCACCGAATCGTCGATAAGTTGGCTGTCCAGCTTCAAAGCGTCGGTTTTTTAAAGATGATCTTTCAATTTAAAAAAAAAGTTACAGAAATTTCGCAAAACGGAGACCAGATTTAGATTTCTGCTAAAATTTCGGGTTAAATGGGTCACTTTGGTAAGTTTCTAAGGCTGGAAAAAAAAAGTGATTGGTTTGGTCACCGAATCGTCGGTAAAGTGGCTGTCCAGCGTCAAAGCTTCGGTTTTTTTAAAAATGATCTTTCAATTTAAAAAAAAGTTATAAGAATTTCGCAAAACGGAGACCAGATTTAGATTTCTGGTAAAATTTCGAGTTAAATGAGTCACTTTGGTAAGTTTCTAGGGTGGAAAAAGAAAGTTATAGGCTTGGTCAACGAATCGTCTATAAGTTGGCTGTCCAGCTTCAAAGCGTCGGTTTTTTTAAAGATGAACTTTCAATTTAAAAAAAATGTTACAGGAATTTCGCAAAACGGAGACCAGATTTAGATTTCTGGTACAATTTCGGGTTAAATGGGTCACTTTGGTAAGTTTCTAATTCTAAAAAAAAAAAAAGTTAATGGCTTGGTCACTGAATCGTCGGTAAAGTGGCTGTCCAGCGTCAAAGCGTCGGTTTTTTTAAAAATGTTCTTTCAATTTAAAAAAAGTTACAGAAATTTCGCAAATCGGAGACCAGATTTAGATTTCTGCTAAAATTTCGGGTTAAATGGGTCACTTTGGTAAGTTTTTAAGGCTAAAAAAAAAAGTGATTGGCTTGGTCACCGAATCGTCGGTAAAGTGGCTGTCCAGCGTCAAAGCGTCGGTTTTTTTAAAAATGATCTTTCAATTTAAAAAAAAAAAAGTTATAGGAATTTCGCAAAACGGAGACCAGATTTAGATTTCTGGTAAAATTTCGAGTTAAATGGGTCACTTTGGTAAGTTTCTAGGGTAAAAAAAAAAAAGTGATTGGCTTGTTCACCGAATCGTCGATAAGTTGGCTGTCCAGCTTCAAAGCGTCGGGTTTTTTAAAGATGATCTTTCAATTTAAAAAAAAGTTACAGGAATTTCACAAAACGGAGACCAGATTTAGATTTCTGGTGAAATTTCGGGTTAAATGGGTCACTTTGGTAAGTTTCTAGGGTGGAAAAAGAAAGTTATAGGCTTGATCACCGAATCGTCGATAAGTTGGCTGTCCAGCTTCAAAGCGTCGGTTTTTTTAAAGATGATCTTTCAATTTAAAAAAAAAGTTACAGGAATTTCGCAAAACGGAGACCAGATTTAGATTTCTGCTAAAATTTCGGGTTAAATGGGTCACTTTGGTAAGTTTCTAAGGCTAAAAAAAAAAGTTATTGGCTTGGTCACCGAATCGTCGGTAAAGTGGCTGTCCAGCGTCAAAGCGTCGGTTTTTTAAAGATGATCTTTCAATTTAAAATAAATGTTACAGGAATTTCGCAAATCGGAGACCAGATTTAGATTTCTGGTAAAATTTCGGGTTAAATGGGTCACTTTGGTAAGTTTCTAGGGTGGAAAAAGCTAAAAAAGTTATTGGCTTGGTCACCCAATCGTCGATAAGTTGGCTCAGCTTCAAAGCGTCGGGTTTTTTAAAGATGATCTTTCAATTTAAAAAAAGTTACCGGAATTTCGCAAATCGGAGACCAGATTTAGATTTCTGCTAAAATTTCGGGTTAAATGGGTCACTTTGGTAAGTTTCTAAGGCTAAAAAAAAAAGTTGATTGGCTTGGTCACCGAATCGTCGATAAAGTGGCTGTCCAGCTTCAAAGCGTCGGTTTTTTTAAAGATGATCTTTCAATTTAAAAAAAAAAGTTACGGAATTTCGCAAAACGGAGACCAGATTTAGATTTCTGGTAAAATTTCGGGTTAAATGGGTCACTTTGGTAAGTTTCTAAGGGTGGAAAAAAAAGTTATTGGCTTGGTCACCGAATCGTCGATAAGTTGGCTGTCCAGCTTCAAAGCGTCGGTTTTTTTAAAGATGATCTTTCAATTTAAAAAAAAGTTACAGGAATTTCGCAAAAAACGGAGACCAGATTTAGATTTCTGGTAAAATTTCGAGTTAAATGGGTCACTTTGGTAAGTTTCTAGGGTGGAAAAAGAAAGTTATAGGCTTGGTCACCGAATCGTCGATAAGTTGGCTGTCCAGCTTCAAAGCGTCGTTTTTTAAAGATGATCTTTCAATTTAAAAAAAAAAAAGTTACAGAAATTTCGCAGAACGGAGACCAGATTTAGATTTCTGCTAAAATTTCGGGTTAAATGGGTCACTTTGGTAAGTTTCTAAGGCTAAAAAAGTGATTGGTTTGGTCACCGAATCGTCGGTAAAGTGGCTGTCCAGCGTCAAAGCTTCGGTTTTTTTAAAAATGATCTTTCAATTTAAAAAAAAGTTATAAGAATTTCGCAAAACGGAGACCAGATTTAGATTTCTGGTAAAATTTCGAGTTAAATGAGTCACTTTGGTAAGTTTCTAGGGTGGAAAAAGAAAGTTATAGGCTTGGTCAACGAATCGTCTATAAGTTGGCTGTCCAGCTTCAAAGCGTCGGTTTTTTTAAAGATGAACTTTCAATTTAAAAAAAAATGTTACAGGAATTTCGCAAAACGGAGACCAGATTTAGATTTCTGGTAAAATTTCGGGTTAAATGGGTCACTTTGGTAAGTTTCTAATTCTAAAAAAGTTAATGGCTTGGTCACTGAATCGTCGGTAAAGTGGCTGTCCAGCGTCAAAGCGTCGGTTTTTTAAAAATGTTCTTTCAATTTAAAAAAAAGTTACAGAAATTTCGCAAATCGGAGACCAGATTTAGATTTCTGCTAAAATTTCGGGTTAAATGGGTCACTTTGGTAAGTTTTTAAGGCTAAAAAAAAAAAGTGATTGGCTTGGTCACCGAATCGTCGGTAAAGTGGCTGTCCAGCGTCAAAGCGTCGGTTTTTTTAAAAATGATCTTTCAATTTAAAAAAAAAGTTATAGGAATTTCGCAAAACGGAGACCAGATTTAGATTTCTGGTAAAATTTCGAGTTAAATGGGTCACTTTGGTAAGTTTCTAGGGTGCAAAAAAAAAAAAGTTATTGGCTTGTTCACCCAATCGTCAATAAGTTGGCTCAGCTTCAAAGCGTCGGGTTTTTTAAAGATGATCTTTCAATTTAAAAAAGTTACCGGAATTTCGCAAATCGGAGACCAGATTTAGATTTCTGGTGAAATTTCGGGTTAAATGGGTCACCTTGGTAAGTTTCTAGGGTGGAAAAAGAAAGTTATAGGCTTGATCACCGAATCGTCGATAAGTTGGCTGTCCAGCTTCAAAGCGTCGGTTTTTTTAAAGATGATCTTTCAATTTAAAAAAAAAGTTACAGGAATTTCGCAGAACGGAGACCAGATTTAGATTTCTGCTAAAATTTCGGGTTAAATGGGTCACTTTGGTAAGTTTCTAAGGCTAAAAAAAAAGTGATTGGCTTGGTCACCGAATCGTCGGTAAAGTGGCTGTCCAGCGTCAAAGCGTCGGTTTTTTTAAAAATGATCTTTCAATTTAAAAAAAAAGTTATAGGAATTTCGCAAAACGGAGACCAGATTTAGATTTCTGGTAAAATTTCGAGTTAAATGGGTCACTTTGGTAAGTTTCTAGGGTGCAAAAAAAAAGTTATTGGCTTGTTCACCCAATCGTCGATAAGTTGGCTCAGCTTCAAAGCGTCGGGTTTTTAAAGATGATCTTTCAATTTAAAAAAAAGTTACCGGAATTTCACAAATCGGAGACCAGATTTAGATTTCTGGTGAAATTTCGGGTTAAATGGTTCACCTTGGTAAGTTTCTAGGGTGGAAAAAGAAAGTTATAGGCTTGATCACCGAATCGTCGATAAGTTGGCTGTCCAGCTTCAAAGCGTCGGTTTTTTTAAAGATGATCTTTCAATTTAAAAAAAAAGTTACAGGAATTTCGCAGAACGGAGACCAGATTTAGATTTCTGCTAAAATTTCGGGTTAAATGGGTCACTTTGGTAAGTTTCTAAGGCTGGAAAAAAAAAAAAGTTATTGGCTTGGTCACCGAATCGTCGGTAAAGTGGCTGTCCAGCGTCAAAGCGTCGGTTTTTTTAAAGATGAACTTTCAATTTAAAAAAATGTTACAGGAATTTCGCAAAACGGAGACCAGATTTAGATTTCTGGTAAAATTTCGAGTTAAATGGGTCACTTTGGTAAGTTTCTAGGGTGGAAAAAATGTTATTGGCTTGGTCACCCAATCGTCGATAAGTTGGCTCAGCTTCAAAGCGTCGGGTTTTTAAAGATGATCTTTCAATTTAAAAAAAGTTACCGGAATTTCGCAAATCGGAGACCAGATTTAGATTTCTGCTAAAATTTCGGGTTAAATGGGTCACTTTGGTAAGTTTCTAAGGCTAAAAAAAAAAAGTGATTGGCTTGGTCACCGAATCGTCGGTAAAGTGGCTGTCCAGCGTCAAAGCGTCGGTTTTTTTAAAAATGATCTTTCAATTTAAAGAAAAGTTACAGGAATTTCACAAAACGGAGACCAGATTTAGATTTCTGCTAAAATTTCGGGTTAAATGGGTCACTTTGGTAAGTTTCTAATTCTAAAAAAAAAAAAAAAAGTTAATGGCTTGGTCACTGAATCGTCGGT
>BMAU01014031.1:0-13554 GCA_019973935.1 Trichonephila clavipes
TACACTGCTGGACAATTGCTAAGGACGGATAACACTATCATCCATAGCAACCACAAAATGAAAAGGAAGCAAAATGTGGAAAATTAGAATAAGTGCGGGATATTAGTAAGAAGAAGTATGAGTATGCAAATTTTTCCACGTCTGTTCATCACGTGATAGCGTTCATAAGAGCTTTAAAGGTTTTGACGCGTGTGGACAGTTGTTGTTTCAAGTCAAAGTTTTACAGGAAAGATTTAATAGACGAACTTAAAATTTTTGGCATGTCTTCCCGACATCACATAGATGATTTTATGCGTGGCCGAATTATTGGAAAGATCGAAGAAGGGCGAGAAATAACAGATGTTGCCAGGGAGTTCGACATCGCTCACAGCGTTGTTTCACGGCTGTGGAAGTCATTTAAAACTACTGGAATGTGTAGTAGACGGCACGGGGAGGTCGTGTTAGAAGTACGACGCCTGCAGAAGACAGATATATCGTCCTATCAGCAAAAAGGAACAGGCGCACCACAGCTCAGCGGGTGGCAAATCAGTTTCTTGCTGCCTCAGGAAAGCAGATCTCCCGAAAAACTGTTGCCAGACGTTTGAGGGGAGGAGGACTATACGCACGCAGACCTGTTGTGTGTGTCCCATTGACCAGACAGCACCGTACTGCCCGTTTGCAATGGTGTCGTGAGCATCACAATTGGACTGAACAGGACTGGGCATGCGTACTATTCTCAGATGAGAGTAGGTTCAGTCTGTCATCGGATTGTAGACGCCAACTGATCTGGCGCGAGGTGGTACTGCTTATCGTCAGAAAATATCCAGGAAAAGGACCGATATCCGACATGCAGTATCATGGTGTGGGCCGGCATCATGATCAATGGCCGCACGCGCCTACATGTGGTTGCGAATGGGACTATGACGGGCCAACGATACATTGATGAAGTTCTACTTCCTCATGTTCGTCTTTTCCGTGGTGCTGTCGGTGATAAATTTGTTTTTATGGACGACAACGCAACATGTCATCGAACACTCGCTGTTCGGGATTGTCTGAACAGCGAGGGTATTCAACGTCTCGTATGGCCAGCGCGTTCTCCAGATCTAAGCCCCATTGAAAATGTGTGGGATGCTTTGGGGAGGCAAGTTGCTGGTCGAAACTATCCTCTGACAAACAAGAACACCCTCATCCGTGCACTCACAGAGGAATGGGATAAATTGCCTCAACAGCTGCTGGATAATGTTGTGCAAAGCGTATGGTACGACGTGTGGAA
Source organism: Trichonephila clavipes (assembly GCA_019973935.1). NCBI lineage: Eukaryota > Metazoa > Arthropoda > Arachnida > Araneae > Nephilidae > Trichonephila > Trichonephila clavipes. The sequence continues at coordinate 1,253 of BMAU01014031.1, forward strand.
TGTTGCATCACACTCCACGGTGGACATATCCCGTACTGATACCTTTCTTTAAGGTGACTGCTGACTTTTAGATGCATTGTTCCATTTCTCCGTACGCAGATCAAATGAACATTTTTTTTCTTTCAGATGTTTCACAGCTTTTGTACTTTCAGAACAATAAATATTCTTTATTCTAATGTCTGAACAGTGTGGCAACTATATTTTATCCTACTAGGCCTCATGTCTCGCTTAATGTTATGCTACATAGCAATTTGTGATCCGTCCTTAGCAATTGTCCAGCTGTGTATAAGCAAAAGTAGTTTTCATTTATGTTCTTTTTGTATCATTAAAAGTATCCATCGACAAAAATAAGATAATTTGTATGTATTCCCGAATAATCAATGCTAGTTCACCAATTTTGTTATAAGTGTTCAGTTCTGTATTTCTTGTAAGTCAGGCATCTCTAACAGATTCATTATTTTACCGTTTTCTTTTAATTACCGACAACGCCTCCATACATTGAGAAGGCATTGAGGAAGTTAGGCATAAATTTCTCCGAATGAGAATAATAATTTCAGCATTTATATATAACAAAATACCGACAAACCGAATTTTAGAAAAAACTCCTTAAATTTTTAAAACATATTTCCTGAGATGTGCCAGTGGCAATAATTTGGGAATTAGTATTGTAACAAATAAAAAACAAGCATTGAAACTCCAAAGATCTGAAGCTACGCAACAAAAATCCAGCATATTTCTTAGTAACTTATATTCATGAACATAATAACTAGACTTTTAGCTCTAGGAAAATAAATGAAAGCTATTTTTTATGAAATAAATGCCACATCTTTATTTCGGTATGTGATAATTTTAGGATTCACATTAAATGGAAATGTTTCTTCCTCCCGTTCATACTTTTATTCTCTTCATTTTCTAAAAAATTACTATGAAGAACTTTGTGTAATGAATGTTTAAAATGGTGTCAATAATTTGTATCTGAATGTAATACGTTTGTATTACATTTTTATTATATTTATTTTATGCCAAAAATGTAATATTCGCTGGTAATATATGATATAATTGTAATATATTATATATATATAATTGGAATATAATAATCAACTACTTACATTACAATGGCGATTCAATGGGAGCTTGATGAAGTTTTCACGATAGAACAAGTTGGCGTCCGTTTTGGCAACTATTGTGACCATTATGGCGGCTTGACGACCATGTTGGTGACCATTTTTACTAATTAGTGATCCATATGTATTATTAGGAAATTACCGGAGAAATATAGTAATATTACAATTTGTGATGCAAGCGGATTTCTCAAAACAAAAAACAAAAAAATCCGTGGATACAATAAATAAATAATCGTTCACCAAATATAAGTTGCTCTTATTTTGCGTTGGAGTGTAGTATTGATTTGAATGTGAAGAGTCGACCAGCGATTAGTTATTACATCAGTGAGTGCTTGAAAACAATCTTAAACATATTTCTTAGTTAGACACTGATAGTTGCGCCTGCAGTCAGCGTCAATAACCCTACCGCCGGACTGGGCGACATAAAGTGATATTCTTTTGCGGATTTCATTTCAACAACATCAAAATATTATGCTTACCAAATTTTTGTTACTGTAGTTTTGGTTGCTCAAAGAGATTATTTTTAAATACGCACCCGTTATTCCTTACTTCCCCATAAAGGAAAAGGTCAAAATCCATACTGAGCTTGGATCTATATTCTGCTAAAGAAACAGGCTTATGAAATTTCAAACATGTGGTTGCATCAGTTAAAGGCAGGAATTTTTTATCTATACCACCGCATTACCACTCGCATAAACAATTCTTAGTTAAAATCTACTTGATTAAAGAATATGGTACCATTTCAAGTATGTAAGGAGTCAAGGAAGTTCAAAACTATAATACTTATTTGTAACGCCATTCAACCTCGACTTCACCACGCTAAAGATTAATTTTCACCAATAATTTCTTGTAGTGGATCTGCTCCTTTAAAACAATATGTCCTAAATTTCAAGTCTGTAAGTTTAGTTTCAAAACTAGATTTTTCTTCTTCTTTTAACGTCCTTGAAGCCTTCGAGGGTTTTTACAACATATTTTTAGCGGATTTCTGCTCTAGGAAATGAACATGCCTACTAAATTTCAAATTAGTGGGATCTAATATTTCAAAAAAAAAGGAATAATTATTCACAATAACTGTGAGACACCTCACCAACAACACCTTGTTCTCTACTTTTGGGAAAACTTCTTTTGTATCTGATATCTACTCTATTGAAGGAACATGCCTGCAAATTTGCTTGTCTGTGGGTTTAATAGCTCAAAACAGGATCGTCTTTCATCTATAACGCCCTCTTAGCCCCTCTCAACCATCATAGCTGTCTATTTTTTCAAAACCAGTTTGAAGAGGATATGCACTCATAAAGAAAAAAATACTTGTCAAGAGTTTCAAATCTGAAGTTCTGATTATTCAAAAGTGCTGAATACTTATCTACAATCGCACTTAAACCGTTCAACCACCTTTTGGGTGTCGATTTTCATAAAAAACCCTTTGTTAGAGGATCTCACGAGAAGGAACACTATTATCAAATTTCGTCTGGAGGTCTTAATATTTCGGAAACATCTTGATGAGTCAGTGAGTCGTTTTCCTTTATATATAGGTATGCCAAGATAGTGTCATAGCTCTTACAAAGAATTATGGAATATAAAAGTGTTTTTTCAGGTATAGAAGTTTAAAATGGCATTTTCCAAGATGGCGACCGATTTAACAGCTGCCAAGTGATTTTATTCTCAGTTTGGTTTGGCAATTCATCAAAACGATCATCAAGCAAGGCGTAGATTCGTCGAATGGGCCCAAAACGAAGATTGCCGTTGATTACCATAAGCGAATTTTGTTTAGCGATGAAGTGCACTTCTGGTTGAATGGCTACATCAACAAACAAAGCTGCCGCATTTGGGTGAAGCTAATCCACAGGTGTATGTCGAAACACCGTTACATCCAGAAAAACTGACTGTTTGGTGCGCTTTATGGGCTGGTGGAATCATTGGTCGTACTTCTTCAAAAACGATGAAGGCCACAAAGTTTCAATCAATTGTGATCGGTATAGAGCCATGATTACTAACTTTCATTTCTGAATTGAGCAATCATGATGTCCAGGGCTGTAGTTTCCAACAAGATGGCGCAACATGTCACTTTGGCTCTCGTGCCACAATCGGTTGATTGAAGACACGTTGGGTGACCGCCTCATTTCACGTTTTGGACCTGCGAGATTGGCCTCAAGATCTTGTGATTTAACACCGCTAGACTATTTTCTGTGGGGCTATGTTAAGTCATTGGTCTATGCGGATAAGCCACAAACGCTTGACCTTTGGAAGACAACATTCGCCGTGTTATTGCTGATATACGGCTACAAATGTTGGAAAAATTCATCGAAAATTGGACGTCAGATTGGACTACATTCGAGCCAACCGTGGCAGTCCTATGCCAGACATCATATTTAAAATTTAATGCCACAAGATTATCTTTCGAATAAAAAAATTCATATCATATCGAATAATACATCGTTGTTTTATTGCAATTTAAAAGTTATATACCTCTAAAAAACACCCGCTAGTTAGGAGAAAGAGTAGATGTTTCTAACAATAAGCAAAAAAAAAAAAATCATAACCAACAAAAGATAAACTTATGATTGAGAGAAATAAAGGAATAATCCGCGATTCCTACGAATAAACTACAGTTTGTTTGGAAATAATGACGACTAAAATTAAAAATCTGATCGTATAGTGGTAAAACATCTGTATTTATAATAACGACATAATGGACTAACTAAAACAAAAGTGAGAAAACAGTACTTATCTGAATGAGAGGAGGGAGAAGGGGAGTGGAAGCCATGTGGAGTGATCTGGTAAAGCATATCTAAGAAAAAAGATGTTAAATAGCGTGCAAGTGATTTTAAAGCTGACCACATTACCGTAGATTCATTACCGTAGATCTATTACTCTGATTTGCCAAATGGACTAACGGTCCACGTAAGAATACAAGCTTGTCAGCCAGAAAGTGCAATGAAGCAGAACACACCCACATTCTTTACTAATATTGTTTCCTGTAAACAGGACGATGCAAAGTCAAAAAATTTGCATCTCATGGACCCATTGGCCTCCCATCAGGAGGAAGATACATATAATATGTCCGACCAAAAAAAAATAAGCTCAAATGTGTCTTACAAAAATGTGTCTACATCATGTAAATAATCATTACGTTTATTATGTAAAACATAATAAATAATAACGTAATCACAAAATGTGTTATATCAATTATTATCTAATCTATATATTATGCGTTATTATTATTGCTATTTAATACTGATAAAATGTTAACATTCATTCAAACACAAGACTTAAGTAAAAATTGTTTAGTGCAGTGCTTCTCAAACTTTCCATACAACCAGCCCTTTCAATTACAATTTTTTTATGGCGCACCCCTTATACATTAATAATGTACTGGATGCAATAATAATGCCACTTTTACGCTAAAGCAATAATCTTAATTATAATGACACGTACAAAATTCGCAGCATAAGTATTAAATTTTGTATATGTTGCTTTTAAGCTTAAAAAAAGAAAAGCTAAAATTAAGTAATAGGATAAAAAATGTTATTTTTCATTTTTCTCTGATTTTTAAATTGGAGTACTTTTTGCACAATGCGTGATCATGCTTAGAAGACAAGAATATATGAATATCGGGTTTGTTTAGAAAAGAACTCAGAGGAGTCAACTTCTAATCGTAAGCATTCCTTATAAAAACTTTGCTTTGCAAGACAAGCCCATGGAAGTCGTTAATACTTGATTAAACTTGTTCTTATTTTAGTTTAAAAAGTAATTGGGGTTATAAAAATACCTCTGTGCATTACTGATATATTAAAAGTACCCTTTCCAGCTGAAGTGCCCGCTCTGCATCGAGCCGTTTAGAAGAAAATAAAACATTATTGATATAATAGCATGCAGTTGTGGGAGAGTAAAGCCAGAGTAATGCTTCGATGTTTACAAAAATGCTAAAATGATATTTTTTAAAGTTATTGCTCAAATGATAATTAGTTTTATAGGAATGCAATTTTAAGCCTCTAGGTGAATTATTTCAAATTTAGAATTGATGTTGAATAATGAACAATAACATGGGATTTCTGATGAAAAAATAATTGCATTATTATTTTAGCATTTACAGTGAAAAGACTTCCCAACATGTTTTAACCCTGGGGCAGGCACGCGACTCGATGCTACTAATGGTCGAGGGGGGTTATTGAGATCACCCATATCCTTAATTATTTTTGTAGTACCCAATAAAAATCATAATTCCAGTAGTACAATTTAACTAAGAGAAAGTATACCTCACCTACTTTCAAGGACACAGAAGATATTTCAAGGAAAGCGAGTTATCACACCAGGGTGCTCAGTCAAAACAAGCACCTTAAGATTGTAAGAACGTTTGTCACTCCAGAGAAGAGGGAGATCTTGAGCAAATATATTTTAGTTCACGTTAAGACTGTGGAACAGGAGGATAGTGTCGGGGACATTATTTGGCACAATTAAACATAGTTTGCCAGAATTTACCGATTTCCGGAAGGCTGCATTTGAGGGCTCGGCGTTACCGTTCCGGATTAAAGCGTATTCATTGCAACATGGATAATTTAAAATTATATGTAAAGTCTGGTTTTCACTATGTCTCTTATATGTTTTGAGGTTTAACTCATAGAGAAGCTAAAATCTTGGGCACGAAGTAATCCTTCAAGAGATTGCTCTATGCGACTGTTTCCGGAAATCATAAGAGTATTTTACAGGGAAAAAAAATGGCGTGGAGAGCAGATAATTATTTATTTCATACCAGCTTCCTTAATGAAAAACTAATTCCTAGCTGCAGGGACGTAACTGACTCAGCTGGCAGGTTTCGAAGGTAACACACCTGCGGCAAACACATTCTGCACGCCTGCCTACTGATGGCGCGTAACTCTTCTATAACAGTGATGAAACATGTTTTATCTTCCCATTTATTTATTTTTCTTTTTGTTTTTGGGTTAACAGACCTGGTTTTTGTCCTTTTCCTCATTTTCATTTGAGAGGAAGAAAGAATAACCGTAATAAAACTCCTATATCGATGGGGATTACAGCAAATCAAATAAGAGGTTTTATTTGATTTGTGACATTGTTCATCAAAAAAGATAGCTAAAACATCAAAGAGGTTTTGAAGTGGACGCTTACTTTATTTTTATGCCCCGTGACATGGCCGATCACTGGATCTATACTATATTATATCGGTGTAAATGTGTAATTTTTATGTCAGTAAGCATTTTCTGTTTTACTTCATTCCAGTAAATATTCCTTTTTTAATATTTTATTTTCGATATGCTCGCGCCCCGCTTGTACGCTTATAGCTGCTCCCCAGGGGGCCCGCCCCCGCAGTTTGAGAAACACTGGTTTAGTGAAGTTAGAAGAAATAAATGCAGCGTTCATTTCAATTAAATATGAGCTCAGGTCTTAAATCATTTTTAAGGTATTTTATTATTCATATTGAGTTTAGGCACTATGTTTTGGCTATGTGAATTCCCAATAGAAAAAAAAGGCTAAATGAGTGCAGAGACTTTGAAGCTATAAGCTTTATGAAAAATATTTTTTTAAAAATTGCTAGTTTCATTAGGGATAACTCTTATGCAAAAATGATATTTCTTTTAAATAATCAATGTAAATGTTACTATAAAGAAAAGTTTAGGTTTTTATTTCCAATAAAAATATTTTTTATCAATGTCATTTTAAAAAAAAGGAAACTAAAATTTATTTTGCATTTTGAATTATTTCTTCGAAAGACTTCAGGCATGTTTAATTAATCGAATGATAACAGATAAATTAAATATTTAATTTTGAAATTACTATTGATATCATTTGTAATTATGCATCGCATTTATTACAAGATGATCAAATATCCTATGTTTTGCGTTGCTTGTAAATTAAACTATTCAATTTTAGCTCTGCATTAAAAGCAAATCTATTTTTATTCAATTTTCTTTCCCAAACAAATGCAAATGTAGCACTCCCCACATATTAAATATTAGAGATCAATATTCTTTTCCGAGAGTGTTTAAATAAATTATTAATGAAAATACAATTTTTAATATATAAATGAGAAAGAAAATAAATGTATTTATGTTTTGCATATATAGATAATTTCCAAACGATTCATTAAAATTTAATTATTTTTAGAAACTTTAATGTGTTTTGATGAATGTATTAAAACCATTCTTTAAGATAGATAAAAAAAACTTTATTTAAGACCACGTGGCTGTAATTAAAAATCCAGATGATTTGTAATATAAAATGAGAAAAACTTCATTACACAAAGTATTATTATTGATTCAAATACACTATTAAAAAAAGAATCTCCTGCAGGTATTGTAACATAATATAAAACTATTTTCAATAACAAGATTGTTCAATTATCTTTGTTAAGTTTATAACGTAAAAATTTCCAACTTTCATAAGATAGTAGCTATATTTTTAAACAACAGTTGTTTATTTCCTATGTTAATTAAGTTAAACAAACATACATCAATATTCGTTTTATAGATATATAGCTTGTGTTAATATTAAAAAACAATATACTTAGTCATATGTTTCAAAGAACATACGTGCGAATGATCATGGTAAAAACTTAAAGCTTTATATTCAATTTTCCATATGGAAGAAATTTTATTTTGAAATGTGTCCGATTTTCTTTATGTTCAGATTATTCCACAGTAAAACACACTTTCATCAATAATTGATACACATTTTTACGATTCGTTTATGAAAAAATACAAATTATTCAGAATGATTGAAATTTTCACGTGTACACTCGTGTGAGTGGATAAGTTAAAATATAACATCCTGAAGCAGTTTTTATAGTTATATGAAAAATATATATTCAAAATGAATTAAAGGAAACATTTTAATTTATATTTATATCAATGAATAAGTTATAAATGAATAAGATTTATCAGTGAATATAGATCCTGTTTTATGAAACTTCAATGCCATCAAATTGGTAAAAACACACATTTTTAAATGTTAAAAAACACATAATTACTAATGATAGATTTCTCTTATACAGACTAATAAGTACATATATATATATATATATATATTCATAAGGCAGATATTAAAAAATAGGTTGAAATATCTTTAAGATGAAATACTCTAAAAGTATAATTTCAACTATTAAATTACTATGCTTCTGTTTTCTCTTTAATGGATGTTAATTTGATATTATAATTCATATGCAGTTAACTTTTAAAAATATTGTAGTATTTGAGAAAAAAGTACAGATAATTTCTGCTATGAGCTCTAACTAATGAATCACAATCATTAAAATATGAACTACTTGTCATGTGTTTGCAAGACCGCGGGAAAAAAGGTTGAGTACAACTGGTTTAATCTATTGAGGCACAAGCGTCTTTCCATTGATGCGGAAGTGAGGAGAAGGAGTACAATCTCGAGTTGATATCCATGTCATTTGACCATGGTTCAAAATTACGAGGTCCGTCGCATGTAGTCCCTTGTGTAGCTTCATGGTGCAACGTTAATATTTTCTCTCACTTCACATTTATTACTTCGCTGAGATATGTGTAGCAAAAATAACTACTTGTTATAATTTCGGAATGATCGATTTTTTAAGAAATGTTAAGGAACTTGTGAATTAAAATTATTTCATATTGTATAATTTACTATTCCTTCTTTACTAATTTTTTTCTAAGAGTTTAAATTTATTGGTTGCAGTGGACGAACAAAAGTGGATAACAATAAACTATTTAATCCAAAAAATATCAATCTAAGATTATATTTATCTGTTTTCGTACATTTGATTAATATACCAGAAACGGAAGAATTTTCCGACTTTAGATTATTTGTAAGCCACATATCTACATGCAGATTATAGCTTTCTAGTTATTAATTTTGCCAAGTAAGTGTATGTGCAAATTAATTTTTTTTACTGAAAACTCCTTATTTTCTTACTTCTTTCATTTCTTTTTGATCTTTTGTGTTTTTGTTTTTTATATTTTCTGTAAAAATCTTAATTAAAAAAAAGGGAATTATTAAATAGGACAAATGAACAAAGTCTAAGATAAAGCTCGTGTATTGTATATGTGGATGCGTTTGGTGGGTGGAGGTATACATTGTGTCTACCAATAATGCAAAGGGTGTTTTTTAGAGGTATGAAACTTTAGGGTGCAATGAAACAACGATGCAATATTCGATTGACAATTATTCGAAGATAATCTTGTGGCATTACATTTTTAAATATGTTTTCTGGCATATGACTGCCACGGATGCTCGGATGTTGTATGGACGTCCAATTTTCAATGACTTTTTTCCAACATTTGTGGCCGTATATCGGTAATAACACGGCGAATGTTGTCTTCCAAATGGTCAAGCGTTTTGGTTTATCCGCATAGACCAATGACTTTTTACATAGCCCCACAGAAAATAGTCTAAGTGGTGTTAAATCACAAGATCTTGGAGGCCATTCACAGAGTCCAAAACGTGAAATTAGGCGGTCACCAAACGTCTTCTTTCAGCAAATCGATTGTGGCACGAGCTGTGTGATTACGTTGCGCCATCTTATTGGAACCACAGCTCCTGGACATCATGATTGTTCAATTCAGGAATGAAAAAAAGTTAGTCAAATCATGGCTCTATATATCGATCACCATTGACTGTAACGTTGTGTGGCCTTCATCGTTTTTTGAAGAAGGATTCCACCAGCCCATAAAGCGCACCAAACAGTCAGTTTTTCTGGATAACAGTGTTTCGACTTACACTTGTGGATTAGCTTCACTCAAATGCGGCAGTTTTTGTTTGTTGACGTAGCCATTCAACCAGAAGTGCGCTTCATCGCCAAACAAAAATTCGTTTATGAAAATCGGGAACAACGGCAATCTCGTTTGGGCCATTCGACGAATCTACGCCTTGCTTGATGATCGTTTTGATGGTGCAAACAAGCTGAGAATCAATCACTGACTTGGCTTTATTAAATCGGTCACCGTCTTGAAACAGCACCGGCACCAAACTGCTACACGGAAAAAAAGCTGCTTTCTTTATATTCTATGATAACAACATATATTAATTTAAATATATATATATATATATATATATATATATATATATATATATATATATATATTAATAGTGGAATTAACGCTTTAAATAATGTTTAAAGTTTTAGCATTAAATGTATTTAGTTTCTCTTCAATGAGTTTCCACGACAAAAAATTGTAAGTCACTTGTACGCATCTAAAGCAAACTAAGGTTATTGGAAGGATTTCAAAATTTTAAACCGAGGTCAAATGGCAGTGATGGCAACAAGCTGCCACCTTCCACCCTGTTTCCATACTTCACCGAGGAAGCGTTTAAGCTGTCTCAAGAGATTTAATCTGCTTTTGGTTTTCTTCCACACTCGGGTATTTTTAGCGGTACTAGGAGCTGAATATTTTTAATCTCAATACTTTTTTACTGCTCATACATACTGTTTCTCATATATATCTGTTAAGAGTTATAAGATATTTTAAAGTAAATAAGAGTATTTACTTTATTTTATTGAATCAGATTTTAAGCGATAATAAATATTTAAAAGTTTACACTTCATTTAGTTATTTATATTACAGGAAATTTTATAATGTGTACACTTTTTATACCAGAACGAATGTTTAAGTCGTGTATGCACAGAAATAACAGCAAATGTTTACAAAAATATATAACCAGGGATTAAAAATTCAGTTCTTATGTTTCAGTATCTTGTTTTATTTTTTTGAACGTACACAGTTGTAAGCCTATATGCTGCTTGAAATTTTTCAAATACTTTAAGTGCTTCGAACAAGTAATATTGCTTGCTTAAAACATACATTTTAATCATCTTTAAATAATACTAATCTTTTAAACCATTTCACTTTTTGATTTATAATACAAATAATCTCAAAATATAATTTTTGATATTTTTTAGCTGAATAAAGTACACCTTTATGCTTGTAACGTTTACATTTAGAATGAAATCTAAATCTGTTCCTTCCTTACACGTACTAAATGATGTGTTCTAACAACATTTTTGTATTGTTTTCAAATATTTTTTCACTGTTCACCTGATAAACAATAATACATATTTCGTAAATAAAAGTATTGTGTATTGCCATATGTTGCGTTTAAAATTCTTCAAATAAAAATAATGATTCTTTATCCCTGTATTTATTTTACTTAATAACAATAGATAACACTATTGCAAATTTCTAAAAATAATTTATCGTTATCTTATAATTTATCGTTGATTTATCTACATTTTCACACTGTTAATATACAGATCTTAATTATCTAAATGAATCATAACTCTTATCTTATTTAATCGTTCTTGAAAAAATCATCTGTCCCTCTTTACTATCACCGGTAAAGCCCAAGCGACTTCTATAACTGCATCAGGCGCAGCAGAAAAATGTAGACAATTCCAGCAAACAGAATAAACCGATTCACACACACACATCAATATATATGATTCCTTTGTTTAGAACAGATATCACAACATAGGGTGAGATAAACTTAATTCAATTATATTATGATCCTTGAGGGAGAGAGAGAGAGAGAGAGAGAGAGAGTCTCCTGCTAAACACATACCAGAAATAAAAACAAGAATTTACGGAAAAAATTGAGACAGATGGCGAAGCAAGATTGTATAGCTACATGCACTTTTTTATTTCTTTTGAGAATAACGTTAAACAGCTGAACAATATCAATGATTTTAAAATTCGGTTTTGATGAATTCGTCAACATTTAACTATTTCTTTGGCTATAATTTCGCTATGCCATGTCATACCAAATACAATGAACTTCATTTAGCAACATATATATATATAAGGGTTTCCTTTAACAAACATCATTTATATTTTACTTTAAAACAAAGTAATGAAAAGAATATTTACTTATAAAGTAAAACTATAATATTTATGAATAAACCTACTGCATTAATATATACATTATATTTTAGTATGTAAATCATTTATATCTATTGTTAAAATCGTAGCACGTGCACAAAATAACATATTACTAAGATTTGAATTTTACTATGAATTACTTTGTAAAATAATGTATTAATGTAAAAGATGTATGAATTATTTATAATAATGGAAGAGATAATATGTAGCTGGTTTCTTTCAAACCTTAAAGAACATTTCATGAAAAACAGTGAAATTATACCATATTTGTTCTTTAAAAATATGCATAGAGTAGTTGAAATAATTTTTC
>BMAU01014035.1:0-10106 GCA_019973935.1 Trichonephila clavipes
CTACAAGGGGGGCGCGAGCGTATCGAAAATTTAAAGATTTTTTTAAAAAAAATAACCGGAAAGAGAAGTAAAACAAAATGCTTTCTTACATAATAAAAAAAAAATACACACAACAACACACTGACATAATTTATATTTATTATCTAGCTTTTTTCCGTCATCAAATAACTATCTTTGATCCCAAAACCAAATTAAAGAAAAAAAACATTTTGTTTTATTTGCTGTTTTTCCTCAATGAGAGATTTTTTTATTACGTTTTAACATAAAATATTTCTCGTTAAAAGAAAAAACGAAACCCACAGACCCTGAGAAAAATTCTAAGAAGATAAACAATTCACCGCTGCAATTATTATTGAAATACTGTACATTAGTTGTAGAAAAAGAAAAGGAAGTCATGATTCACTTTTCAGCCAGGCTGCATAGTACGTTCAGTTCAGTTCAGGTTTTGTGGGATATGGAGCAACAAAGGCTATATATATGATCCCCTAAAAGACAGATGTTTCTTAAAAATTAGTAGATGTCAAAATATTTCAGTTTCTGGATAAAAAAATCTGAATGTTAATTTGACCTTCAATCTTATGGTATGGTTATTATCAATATTAGTTCCCTCCCATCTTTCATGTGTTTGCTTTTCGCTTAAGGAAATTGTAAATAATTGAGTTTTGCGATATTTGGAAAAGAATTGATTGGTTTAACATTTCTGTAGGATAATTGAAAAGTGTCTGATTTGCGTCCTTTATTATGGTCTTGTACTTTTGAATCATTTTAGTTCAGTTTTTATTGGATTTTTCTCAAATCATCAAAGAATTGAATAGTCCTTGAAAGAAGGTAAGTATACTTTCTATAAATTAAAATATTCACTAGAATTCCGTTTTGTATCGTGTACAGTAAAAATAATTCTAAACAAATGATTGGGGTGACTGAGTCCCCCGCACTACCATTAATGTTAGTATCGAGTACGCGCCTGCTCCCGGGTTAAACTTTTTGAAGTCTTCTCGCTTTAAATGTTAAAAGTAACACAATTATTATTCATCAGATTTTATATTCTTTTCATAATTTAACATTAATTCTAAATGCTAATTGTGAGGTTTAAAATTACAGTTCTTTTAAACAGTTATTTACAATTTATAGCATTTATCTAAAAAAATCATTTTACATTTTTGTATACAATGTCGTGCACACAGTTTACTCTCCTTACAGTTCAGCTATTATATCAAGAATAATGTTTTATTTTTTTAAAAATGAACTCGTGCGAAGAGTCGGTGTTTCAGCCAGTATACGTTTGATGTATCAGTACTGAAGGTATTTTATAAATAATTTCTTATTACGATTTAGCCGCGGTAGCCGAGTGGTTTTAGGTATCGGATCGTGGCTTGCCTTGCTCACGAGTTCAGCCCAGTACCACTAAAGACCCGCCGTGTGGGAGGGCGGCGCTGCACGTTAAAACTGTTAGGATGAAACGTTTTCCCGTTGGTGTGGTATGGTAGTTAGGAGAGAGGGTGCCAGCTCAGGTGTCATCCACGTCACTTGACCATGTTTCAAAATTACGTGGTCCGTCGTCAAAAGCCCTCGTGCAGCTGAACAGTGCGACGTTAATATTCAATCAATCAATCTTATTACTAAATTAAGAACAAGGTTTAATAATTATTAGGGACTTCCATGAGCTTGTCTTGTAGAGGAAAGTTTTCAAAAGGAAGGTTTTAATATCAAATTGACCCCTTAAAAGAGTTATTTTCTATATATTTAGCTGAGATCTATATTTTGTCTTCAAGGCATCCACTGCAGAAAATCCGGTTTGAGGTAGGATGTTGAAAATGGTAATAGTATACAGGAAGTATGTTTTTGTTTTCGAAATTGCTGAGATAATTCCTCATCCACCTCTACCCCAACAAATTCAAGAGCGATTTATTACAAATTACCTTTTTAGTTTTTTCACTGGATGTGAAATCAAAGATTTCTTCTTCGGAAGCTGAGAGCCCTTCTGGAGTATCTTGAAATAGATCCCACTCGTAACTTGCTACCAAGCTTTGTCCTCATTCAGAAAATACTTTTTAAAATTCTTTGCCAACATAGCTAAATGATTTTACATGTTTTAAAAAACAACTTTCACATGTTGTTCTTCAGATTTGTAAGTTTTAACACATATCGAGCAGGGGCTTTTTTTCCATCATTTACTTCAGTAGTGGTAAATCCAAAATTTAAGTATTTTTGAAGATTTATTGCCTTGATTTAATTTTCGGAACCATGCTCGTTCGTCTGTGTACTTGTTGATCCTTTATTATGGTCGAATGTTTGCTTACGACTTAAAAATGTATATATGATAGTTTTAATCTACCGCCGTAAATACTTAATTACCGTGAATTACAATTAACGTGGAAATTTAAAAAAAAATTTACATTCACACAAGCTAGTGTTCGGTAGCTATAGGGAGTATCGAGTCGACCAAAACTGACTGGAATTGTACGAGGAAAAAGCATTTTACATGTTTTGCGCAGACGTCCGATAGGTTGCCCAGACTCACGCAAACGTACCCTATAATGCCAGATGTGATGGATAATGCCAGATGTGTACGACATTGACTAGACTATTTTTCTAATGATATTTGTGCTTTGAGAAATGAATGCTGAAGGAAATAAATCTTTAATTAAATACATCATTTTGCGTCTGTTCCAATTTAAAAATTAGAGAAAGAAAAATAACATAATTCTAAGTAATATATATAGTTTAAGTAATTTTCTTAATATATATATATATATATATATATATATATATATATATATATATATATATATATATATATATATATATATATATATATATATATATTACTTAAAATATACACAAAATGTAATATACTTATCGTATTAATTTGTACGGTTTATAATTAAGATCGTATTGTAACTTTAGCGTCTCTCTCAAAGTGCATTTTTATTGTAGTAAATACATTATTGTTGTACAGGGGGCGAGACAAAAATTATGATTGAAAATTGGGTCGCCAGTATTGAAAGTTTGAGAAACATTGCTTTTAATGTATGAGTGGTGCACAGAGTATTTTATGACTAATTAATTAATACTAAATTAAGAACAAGTTTAATAATTATTAGCTACTTCCATGGGCTTGTCTTACAGAGCAAAGTTTTTGAAAGGAGATTTAAGATAAGAAATTGACCCTCTGAGTTCATATTTAGCTATATTTCGCTGAGTCTATATTTAGCTGATATATCTATATTTTGTCTTCTAAGCAACCACCGCATTTTGTAATATGTTCTAATTTTAAAATCATAGAAAGGAAAAATAACTTAGTAATTATCCTATTACTTAACTTTTTTTTGCTTAAAAGTAACATATACAAAATTTAATACTTATGTCATGAATTTGTACGGTTTATAATAAATATTGTTGCTTTATCGTAAAAGTGCATTATTATTGCATTCAGTAAATTATTATGTATAAGGGGGGGGGGCGCGATAAAAATTGTGATTGAAAAGGGGGGCGCCAGTATTGAAAGTTTGAGAAGCACTGGCCTAGGATTTTTTAAATATATAACTTAGAAGTGTATTTATCCATTTTAATATTAAAGGGTGAGAAATTTTAAAAATAAAACACCGGTAGTTATTTCAGTAGGTAGTAATTCTAAAATTAATGTAAGTTTTTTTAAAATCCTTGAGTTCAGGCCCTACGGAGAAATCTTTACTTTATATATAAGCAAAATAGTATTTTTATAGAAGCAATTTTCATCAAAGGAGAATGTTTTGAAAAAAGGTAATTCTATGTTCATTTTTTGCCAAAATATTGCATTTAATTAATTTGTATTCTAATAATATTCTGAAAACAATTTTATACATATATTCTTATCCAAACGACACTAAATGTCATGAAAATTATCCATTTATACGCTTTTTTTAAATGACGGTCCCGAACGTAGTCAGATACCTTAAATTGCAACTATAGAAAATATTCACTGATATCTTTGAAAAAAGTACTTGTCAAAGTAATTAACTCCATTATTTAAAGTTAAGATTGTTTTAATTTTATAAAACTAATTTTTTGTTTTGTTTTATAATGTCATCAACAAAAGCTGTTAGTGAGTTTAAAAGAGGGCAGAGTGTTTCTGTATGCGCCAAAATAGTGTGAAAGTATCTGAAATTTTTAAACAACTTAGAATATCAAACAGAAGCGTGTAACGATGATGATGTCGTTTTCATGACGGGACCAATCAGACAGTACCATAGGCTCAGATGGCTGTTCTCGCAATCTGTTCAATATTGTCCGCATAGAGATTTATTGACGAAAAGAGGACCCCTATTTCTCTTGTAGAGCAGCAAGATCAGCTGGACAGTCAGAAATATGAGCTGGTGTTAGCTCTGTATCTAAACAGTTATCACAATTCCTATAAGATCTTCTACCATCCCTATCAAACTTCATTCCTCTGTAATGATCAGTTCTTCGGCAAGCCTTAGTTTTTGTTATAAGGTGGTCTCCAATTACATGACAGATTGGATGCTTCACAGCAGTGTTCCGCAACCTTTTTTACCGCCGCGGTCATGTCAACGCTTGTTAATTTTACCGCGGCCCGCGCATCTGCATATCTCATAACCTGGACAAACAGACACAGACTAAAAAGAGACAGTCCTTTCTCTCGAATGCAAGCGATGGACCTATTAGATCAGGACATTGAAGAACATTTTTTGAAGAACGTATTTAACCCTCAGGAGGGATTGCCTAGAGTCCATTTTAAGCCAGAAATGGGAGCTCATACTTCCAAAAATCAAGATCCACCTGAATATTTACGTCAATTAGCATTGGAGATTATTAACAAAATTCCAGCTACTGCAATGCAAATTTATACCGACGGTAGCAAAGACGAACAAAACTCATGTGGCAGTGGCATCTTTATAAAGGCTCCTAATTGTTCTCATAATATCAAAATTAGGAATTCGGACTTTTGTTCTGTTTTTAGATCCGAGTTAATTGCCATTGATGAAGCTCTCCGAATCATCAAGACGATGACATCTCCTGATGAAATATGGATATTATGTGATAGCCGAAGTGCTATCCAACACCTTAACGACTGGACAAATGTTGGAGACAAAACATCGGTCTCAATTCTTAAAAATCTTAAAGAACTTTCCCAGCAACATGAGATTTACTTCCAATGGATTCCATCTCACATTGGTCTTTGGCAATGACACAGCTGACCTTTAGCCAAGGAAGGTGTCACTGAAAATTTAATGTCAAAAAGAACTTTGACTTTCTCGGAAATTTTTTCTAAAACGAAATATTTGATTCAAGAACTATGGAAGACTCCTCCGACACACCCCTGGTATAATAGGCAGGCCCCAGGTGGTGCCCTTTCCATCAAGGCGGATAGAGTCGTCCAAACAACTATTAGTAGGCTTGCAAGTGGACACATTAGAGGCCTTTCCTTTAACTTAGGCCAGAAAATTTACGAGAATTGTACTAAATGCAATTTGGTACAGGCAACTCCAGATCATCTTTTGTTTTGTGCAGGACTTGAAAGGGAGGACATCTATTCCAGTCCTCTTTTGGTGTACGATTTCCTGAGGACTCTTGGGCTCATGGACCTGGTCTAGCCTGCGGCTAGACAGGAGGAATTAGTCAACAACAACAACAACCGCGGCCCGCTGAGGTGAAAACGTTGATTGTTTATACTTTAGACTGTTTTGATTTAATAATTTTAATTCAATTGTATTTAATCGTCATATTAGAATAAAATATAGCTACGCCAAAAAATGAATATAAAATGATTTAACAAGGAATATAAAGTGATTTTCATAAAAAGTAGCTCAAATGCAAGAAAAATATACCACAGTAAATAATTTAATGTTTCTTGTGCGGCCCGGTACCATTTGATCCGCGGACCGGGGTTTGCGGAACACTACTTTACAGGATTTGACTTCTCTCTCATATCCCATGATGGTTCCGAATTTTAAGAAGCGTGTAATAAGGATATATAACGAATATTTTACTAAAGGTAGCCTCAAAAGCTTCTTCATCTATTAGGCATGACCCAAGGAAATGACAAAACGTGATGAGAGGAAACTGAAGCAGATTGTGAAGCAAAATAGGGAAAGCAGACGATTGACAACTCTACAAATTATAAAGGAGTTCAATTTAACCTCGGAAACAAAGATCTCTCACACAAAAATACGAAAAAAGTTACATTTCTTGGGCTTGAAGTCGACGACCAACACGAAAATCCCATTTGTCGTTATGCTTGTGGACTAAGGAATATAAAATCTTAGACGTAGAAATGAGGGGAAAAGTTGCATGAACCAATGGGAGCCATTTTACCCTTTTTTCGAATGAGGGAAGACAAAGAGTTCGTCAAGAACAACATGAATTTCTTCATCTAAATTACTACAACCAGTCGTGCAAGGCTAGAGATAAATGATTAATGATCTGGGGTGCATTTGTTTGGAATGGGATCAATCCCCTTATCCCTATAAGGGTGGCAGAACTGGACGTGAGTACTTATCTCATCTAGAAAATATTGTTAAACGATTAATGGAAGGTTGGTTTTTAGATGGTGACGAAATATATCAGGTGAACAATGCTACCCCATCATGCCAAAACTGTACAGACCGGTTTAACCAAAACCCTGATGTATTTCATCATCTGCAATGGCCATCAAAAAGTCCAGATACTAGTGTAATCGAAAATCTGTTGGATGAACTGGAAAGGCATTTATGAGAGAGAGTTGAATAACCTTCCTATAAAAGTCAAAGAACTAAAAATATCACTTCATAAAGCATGGTCTGAAATTACTGTAGAGCAGTGTTTCTCAAAGTGTAAGGCGCGCCCCCCTGGGGGGGGCGCGATGACCCTACAAGGGGGGCGCGAGCGTATCGAAAATTTAAAGATTTTTTTTAAAAAAAATAACCAGAAAGAGAAGTAAAACAAAATGCTTCCTTCCATAATAAAAAAAAATACACACAACAACACTGACATAATTTATGTTTATTATCTGGCTTTTTTCCGTCATCAAATAGCTATCTTTGATCCCAAAACCAAATTAAAGAAGAAAAAAAACGTTTTGTTTTATTTGCTGTATTTCCTCAATGAGAGATTTTTTTATTACGTTTTAACATAAAATATTACTCGTTAAAAGAAAAAACGAAACCCAGACCCTGAGAAAAATTCTAAGAAGATAAACAATTCACCACTGTAATTATTATTGAAATACTGTACATTAATTGTAGAAAAAGAAAAGGAAGTCATGATTCACTTTTCAGCCAGGCTGCATAGTACGTTTGCTAATCATTTGATTGACCTTCAATCTTATGGTATAGTTATTATCAATACTAGTTCCCTCCCATCTTTTATGCGTTTGCTTTTCGCTTAGGGAAATTGTAAATAATTGAGTTTTGCGATATTTGGAAAAGAATTGATTGGTTTAACATTTCTGTAGGATAATTGAAAAGTGTCTAATTTGCGTCCTTTATTATGGTCTTGTACTTTTGAATCATTTTAGTTCAGTTTTATTGGATTTTTTCTCAAATCATCAAAGAATTGAATAGTCCTTGAAAGAAGGTAAGTATACTTTCTATAAATTAAAATATTCACTAGAATTCCGATTTGTATCGTGTACAGTAAAATAATTTAAACAAATGATTGGGGTGACTGAGTCCCCCCGCACTACCTTTAATGTTAGTATCAAGTACGCGCCTGCTCCCGGGTTAAAAACATTTTGAAGTCTTCTCGCTTTAAATGTTAAAAAGTAACACAATTATTCTTCATCGGAATTTTATATTCTTTTTCATAATTTAACATTAATACTAAATGCTAATTGTGGGAGGTTTAAAATTACAGTTCTTTTAAACAGTTATTTACAATTATAGCATTTATCTAAAAAAAAAAAAAAAAATCATTTTACATTTTTGTATACAATGTCGTGCACACAGTTTTACTCTCCTTACAGTTCAGCTATTATATCAAGAATAATGTTTTATTTTTTTAAAAAAAATGAACTCGTGCGAAGAGTCGGTGTTTCAGCCAATATACGTTTGATGTATCAGTACTGAAGAAGGTATTTTATAAATAATTTATTACTGAATTTGGCCGCGGTAGCCGAGTGGTATAGGTATCGGATCGTGGCTTGCCTTGTCACGAGTTCCAGCCCAGTACCACTAAAGACCCGCCATGTAGGGCAGCGCTGCATGTTAAATCTGTTGAGAGTTGAAACTTTTTCCCGTTGGTGTGGTATGGTAGTTAGGAGAGAAGGGTGCCAGCTCAGGTGTCATCCACGTCACTTGACCATGGTTCAAAATTACGTGGTCCGTCGTCAAAAGCTCCTCGTGCAGCTGAACAGTGACGTTAATATTCAATCAATCAATCTTATTACTAAATTAAGAACAAGTTTAATAATTATTAGGGACTTCCACTGGCTTGTCTTGTAGAGGAAAGTTTTTCAAAGGAAGGTTTAATATCAGAAATTGACACTCCAAAGAGTTATTTTTCTATATATTTAGCTGAGATCTATATTTTGTCTTCAAGGCATCCACTGCAGAAAATCCGGTTTGAAAAGGTAGGATGTTGAAAATGGTAATAGTATACGAAGTGTTTTTGTTTTCAGTACAGATAATTCCTCATCCACCTCTACCCCAAATTCAAAGAGCGATTTATTACAAAATTACCTTTTAGTTTTTCACTGATGTGAAATCTATGAAGATTTCTTCGGAAGTTGAGAGCCCTTCTGGAGTATCTTGAAATAGATCCCTAATCCACTCGTAACTTGCTACCAAGCTGTCCTCATTCAGAAAATACTTTTTAAAATTCTTTGCCAACATAGCTAAATGATTTTACATGTTTTAAAAACAACTTTCACATGTTGTTCTACAGATTTGTAAGTTTTAACACATATCGAGCTGGGGCTTTTTTCCCATCATTTACTTCAGTAGTGGTAAATCCAAAATTTAATTATTTTTGAGAAGATCGCCTTGATTTAATTTTCGGAACCATGCTCGTTCGTCTGTGTATTTGATGATTCTTTATTATGGTCGAATGTTTGCTTACGACTTAAAAATGTATGTATGATATTGTTTTAATCTACTGCCGTAAATACTTAATTACCGTGAATTACAATTAACGTGGAAATTAAAAAAAAAATGTACATTCAAGCTAGATTCGGTAGCTATAGGAGTATCGAGTCGACCAAAACTGACTGGAATTGTACGAGGAAAAGCATTTTTACATGTTTTGCGCAGACGTCCGATAGGTTGCCCAGACTCACGCAAACGTACCCTATAATGCCAGATGTGATGGATAATGCCAGATGTGTGCGACATTGACTAGACTATTTTTCTAATGACATTTGTACTTTGAGAAATGAATGCTGAAGGAAATAAATCTTTAATTAAATACATCATTTTGCGATCTGTTCCAATTTAAAAATTAGAGAAAGAAAAATAACATAATTCTAAGTAATATATATTTTAAGTAATTTTCTTAAAATATATATTACTAAAAAAAGTTACATATACACAAAATTTAATATACTTATCGTATTAATTTGTACGGTTTATAATTAAGATCGTATTGTAACTTTAGCGTCTCTCCTCAAGTGCATTTTTATTGCAGTAAATACATTATTGTTGTACAGGGGGCGAGACAAAAATTATGATTGAAAATTGGGTCGCCAGTATTGAAAGTTTGAGAAACACTGCTTTTAATGTATGAGTGGTGCACAGAGTATTTTATGACTAATTAATTAATACTAAATTAAGAACAAGTTTAATAATTATTAGCTACTTCCATAGGCTTGTCTTACAGAGCAAAGTTTTTGAAAGGAGTTTTAAGATAAGAAATTGACCCTCTGAGTTCATTTTCTATATTTAGCTGATATCTATATTTTGTCTTCTAAACAACCACCGCATTTTGTAATATGTTCCAATTTAAAAAATCAGAGAAAGGAAAAAATAACTTAGTAATTATCCTATTACTTAACTTTTTTTTTGCTTAAAAGTAACATATACAAAATTTAATACTTATGTCATGAATTTGTACGGTTTATAATAAATATTGCTGCTTTATCGTAAAAGTGTTTTATTATTGCATTCAGTAAATTATTATGTGTATAAGGGGGC
>BMAU01014037.1:0-13682 GCA_019973935.1 Trichonephila clavipes
ACTTTGCATTCACCTAACACTCCAACAAGGTTATTCAATTAATATTGTTTGATCAAAGCATAAACAAACTTCCAAAGTAATGATCACGTCTTATAAAAAAATAGTAAGGTAGCTCTTTCGTTAAAAAGGTAGGAAGGGTAATTACAGGAAACCAATAAAAATCAAGTAGTCCTGATGCATTCCAGGTACCTCGAATATCAAACATTATTGTTTATTTGTCTTTTTCTTTCGCCAAATAAAGACAATTTTCAAAGTCACTTCAATATGTTTAAACTATAGCGAAGATTGATTTTCAGCAAAATTCGAAACGTTTTCAATTCATCTAACAATTAGACAGAGTATAAAATTAAAATTAGGTGTAGTATCCGTTAATTTTGCATTGCATCTGAACACAATATAATCTCGTATTTCGAAAAGAAAATAGGGGAAATCAAAAGATTCCGCAAGTTTACTACAACTTATTTTCATTAGAAAAATAGTTGTATAAAACTCCCATTACAAATGTTGTATGTTTAAAACAGAATTCATGTTTCTCACATCTTAGAGGAAACTATGTCAGTACTTCTATTGTCACACACACACACATAGGTTTTGTAAGGTTGGGTACCGGAAGTAGTAACAGAGAACTGTTGGAAGCTATTTGCACCCTTCTCTTCAAGGACTGTATTCATTTCAAAGTTTCCGAAGATGACAACTAATATCACCAGTTTATCAGTACATAGATTCTATTCCAAGAATACAGTGTTGGATCAGGGTGGATGGATCCCTTCTGGCTCTTGAAACGTTACTCTAAAATATGAATTTCAGAGGATATTTACTGACCCTAGTGAATTGGAATCGTGAAGACAACTCAAACTTTTTTGTGGGAAATCCACTGAAGTTCATTAGCTGAATCAAGAGAGGAAACGTTAGTAACAGAAGCAATCTTAATAATATTGGATAATTTTCTTAATAAGAGACGTTTGCAAATAATAGGCCACAAGACTCACATTCCTTCTTGACTCCAGAACTTGATTATGTGTCGTTATATATTTTGATGTCAAATACAAAGCAGTTTTCGAAGAAGTGAAAAAACTCTGACAAATTTATAAATATTTTTAGGTGGTATTTCTGACACAGGGCAAGAAAGGGAAAGTGTAAGAAATAATCACACATGTGGTATGTCATGTCATGTGCACTGTATGTAATCCTGATACACGTTTTTGTTTTGTCTTACTTATTTCACAAACTAAGCACATATTCTCATAAGAATTTTACATTACACACATCAAAAACATACATTAATTATAATGCAGCAATTTCAACACATTAAATTAATCTGACACTCAGATAGAAATATTCAACTGAAAATATTTGGATAAATCATTGACACTCGCACAATGTAATGAGGACGTTTTATAAGCAAATATTTTTACATATTATCAACATAATTTAACATGTCACACATTGAACACATAGATTTTTTTACTGCAATATTCGAACACTTTGAAAACTTCTAACACTACAGGTGGTGTAGGAATTAAATACACTTAATGTATGCTTTGGGCAATATTCGCGTAATGAAGTTTGATATTTGTTGTTGTCTTGTCCTAATAATTTCACAAACTTAATACATATTTTCAAAACAATTTAACGTACCACACATCGAACACAAAAAATTATTTTACAACATTTTTTCGAACACTTGGACTTAATCTAACACTTAGATAGGGTTGTTCAATAAAAAAGAGTTCTATAAATCTTCGATTCTCAGGCAAAGTAAGGATCATGATTTATAAATATTTGTAAGGGTTTTTTTTTCTCTTTTGCATTGGAGGCATGAAGTTTAGGTGCAGGAAATAAACACACATTAGGTATGTCTTTTGCAGTACACCTTTTTGGAAACTGGACAAAAATTGTTGATTTGTGTTATTTATTCTACAAATTAAACATATTTTTTTTTAAATCTATTTAACATACCGCTCGTCAATCACGTAGATTTATTTTAATGCAACATTGAAAATACTTTGCATTTATGTAACACTTAGATAGGGCTATAAAACAAAACTTATTTGATGAAATCATTGATTAACAAGTAGTGTTCCCGGTTGATGAAATTTTTTGAGGTTGTTCTATTTTATACAGACGTGATGGTCTGATACTTATCATAAACACGCAATGTATACGTCTTGTGCAATCCTCGTTTATGCAATCTGTACGTAATTTTTTTTACTTGCTTTATTTATTTCACAGTTTAAATCATTTTTCGAATTAAGTTGAACCTACCGAAGCAAACATCCAACTAATACATTTATTTTAATGCTAGGTTTGAAAACATTGCATTTAATTTAAACTTTATAATGTTTTTCAAATAAAAATACTGAATCAAATCCCCTCAAACATTCGAGTACAAAGTGATGATCTCGGTTTAGAAAAAAGTTGTTAGTTTTTCTGTTAAAGGGAGAAAGGGTTGATACAGGAAATATATGGCACGTACTTGCAATCTGCGTCTATTCTCTCTCGACACACACATTGTTGATTTGTCTCATTTCTTTCAAAAATAAATAAAGTTTTGAAAAATTCAATACGAGATACGTAGACACACGTTAAGCACTTAGTTTAGTTCTAGTACAGCATTTAAAACGCGTTTATATCATCGAACAAGTAGACGGAGCATAAAATTACAATAAGATGCATAAATATATAAGCTACAGGGAATATGCACTCCCCCATAAAATTTCCTCTTTAAATCGAAAAAGAAAGCACTTTAAAACAAGTGTACTCTTAAATACTTTTCATAACAAATGTTTTTAAGAAAACATAAATACCTAAATATAGCATACTTTTTCCTGAATTTACCATTATTTTAATTTGATATGCAAAGCTTTTCCTCACATCTTCGGACGAACTACTGGTATGTTGGACACATTGTAAAAGTAAGAGTAAGGGTTGGGTACTGAACGTAATCACACGTCAGAAATAGAAAAAGCATTAGCCCACTTATCAATGAGAATATTCAATCTGGCAAGTTTCTAATCATGAAAGCGGATATCGCCATTTTCGAAAGTACGTAATTTCTTTTGCTATCAATGCAGACGTGGATTAGTGTAGCTAGAACCGGCCTGATTCGTTTAACTTTATTGTAGTTCTGGCGCCAAAAATGTGGAGTGTAGATCAATTTTAATTTGTCTAGGGGTTTACATTTGTAAAGACAACCTAAACTGTTTTGTTAGAGAGCCACTAAAGTTTTTTTGCGGAATTAGCAAAGAGAACGTTGCTAAGAAACGCAAGCATGTTTTAATTGCAGTTTGCCCTGGACTTGTCAGGGTACAACGGTGTTAAAGAGGAGGCCCTTCAGCTGACATTCTTGTTGACAACACGACATAAGGAAACGTCGTCATTTGAATATCACCCCCCAAGATAGTTGGCAAGTAGTCAGGAAGATAATCTTGAAAAAAATCAATAACCGACAAATAAAAAAAATCATACTGAATAATGAAGTAATTGCAAATAGGATTCAGGTAACATTGAGAGGAAGTAATAACTGTAGGAAACAAACTCATTTCAGTTATGCATCGTACACACCGCCTCTATCGATTCTGGACACACGTTGTTGATTCGTTTTATTTCTTTCACAAAGTAAACACATATTTTCAACACAATGCAAGATACCCAAACACGTCGAACCAGTAAACTTATTTTAATGCAACATTTTGAACACTTTGCATCCATTTTTCACTTAAATAGGATTAATCAATTAAAAATAGTTGATCAAATCATCGACTTATTGAATGGTAGTATTTATGTAACAGTGGAGGAAGAGATGGAACTGGAAATATAAACACACGGTGTGAGTGAGTGAATATCAACGTTGCATTGTTCAGCTTACATTAGATGTTTTTGTTACGCTGAATAGCTGTCATTTTGTTATGTTTGTTGATTATGATATCTGAGTTTAATATGTCTTTCAACCGCCAATACCAAATCAATGGATCACTGTTTGATAGTCTGGATCGATTTAACATGCTTTCCGCTATCTTTATAGTAATGTTATGATGTATTAATGAACCTCATAGACGCGTTAGCCAACAACCAGAAACCCTGATCGCCAGCTACCGCGGCCACGAAATAAACACACATCAGACATGTCTTGAGCCATCCGCATCTAACAAATCTCGACACACCTTATTTACTTATCTTTTTATTTTCACAAATTAGAAACATATATCACAAACAATTAAATAGACTCAAACTTTTGTCTAACACATAGATTTATTTTAATGCATTATATCGCACACTTTGCATGCACCTAAGAGTAATGATCGTGTTTAATAAAATAATTGCAAAGTTAATATTTTTGTGTGAATGAGGGGTTTGTGATATAGGAAGTAAACACACAACACGTATGTCGTGCAATCCTCGTCTAGCTAATCTTGGTACACATTGTTGACTTGTCCCATTTTTTTCAGATTTTATTCATTGTACCCAAAATTACGTTCAAAACTTAGATGAATTCAATTCATCTATACTTAAATGGAATATTAAATTGCAGTTAGATGTACAAATATGTAAGCTACGGGGAATGTGCACACCATAAAATCTCGTGTTTAAATTTGCAAAGAGAAGATCCTCTCATCAAAAGAGATACCACAAGTTTACTGTAAGTTTTTTTATCATTACAAAAAATTGATTTAAGAAATATTAAAATGTAGCAACCTTGTTCCAGAATTTATCTTTCACACAACTTGACAAACATTCAAAGTTTTTGCTCACGTTTTACTCTCTCTTAGTTCGAGAGACACATTGTACAACTGAGAGGAAGGGTAACAACTGAACGTATCTCTCAGGAAGTCAGGTGTAGGCGCTCGATGACAATATTCAAAACCGACATGCTTCCTAAGATAACAGTAGAAATTGCCACATAGTTTCTAAGAGTTGAATTTCTTCTCCGCCAATGTGGACGGGTGAATTACGAAATGGTAATTCACCTGTCGTAATTTTCAGTCGTAATCATCAGTCATAATTTTTGCGACTGATTCATCAAACTTCATGTGGATTCGAGAGACATTTAATGTAATCTAGTGAATCACAATCATTAAGACTACCCGAACTGTTTTTCGGAGAGATATTTCATTTCGCTTGACTAATTAGCAAAGGAAATGTTGTTGGTAAAAGCAAGCATAATTTTGAAAGGAGAATGTCCAGCGCTTGTCAAAGTACAAAGAGGTGATTGCACTGTGAAAGTCTAAGACCACTGAGCGGACCTTCTTGCTTAATTCAACATGGCAGCTGTTGAGGAGTCAAAAATTGACTTTAAAAATTCAATAATCAACATACAAATAAATTATTGGGTCAGCCCGTTCTGGAACAGGCAATTTTTCCTGTAAAAAACTTAACTTCTTTTAAAAATTCATATAAAATCATTACTGTAATAAAATGCGGTGAAATTTATAGTTTGTAATAATCCTCAATGTCATACGCTCCAAATTCAAACCACACCGGTGTGATCAAGGGTCTCTGAATAAAAATTAAATGAATTTTCAATTAAAATTCATATGAACTTTAATGGTCTCTGAATTGTAAACTAAAATTCATATACCAGTGGTAGGAAGTGTTAACACCAGGAAATAAATTCATTTTTCAGGTATATCTCGCACAATCCACGTCTATCTAACCTCGACACACGTTATTCCGTTTTGTTATTTCTTTCACAATTTGAAGACATGCATCCGAAATCATTTAACATACCGATCGATTTATTTTTATTGCAACATCTAACATATATATATATAAGAAGGATTATATTATACAAGAAGTTTGATGGATTGGCAGTGAAACATTAAGCAAAAAGAGCCACAATATTATTTATAGCAATGTCGTAAGAAAAAATTGCCAGAAAGAGAAATGTTTTTACCTCTAAAGATACCTCAGTTCAAAGTCATTGGAATTCGGACGAGCGGAGAGAGAGACCAAGGCTGAGATAGACAGACTCAATGGAATGAAGCCTTGGGGTTATGAACGAGAAAACATGGAGAACGAAAAAGAACAAGAGATCACTACGGAGGAATCTTCAAAGAAAGCAGTGACCCACGAGGGGCCGCCTTGGAAGTTATGACGATGATAATATTATGTATATACACTGCTGGCCACAGCAAATGCAACACCAAGAAAGGCGAGATAGCACAACAAAATTTATTTTGTAGATACCATGTTGACTAAGTATCAAATGATTAAATTTATAGACTTCTGTGAAGTGTGGTTCCTGCCAGAATCAGTAGCCAGAGTAGCCGTCCTTGTTGGAGATCACCACTGCCACATGCCTCAGCATTGATTCAAAGAGACTTTGGATGTATTCTTGGGGTACAGCAGACCAAGCAGCTTCCCCACGTTGCTAAAGTTGATCTGGTGTGGCAGATAGGGGTGTATTCTGGGTCAATCGTTGAACAACCATGGACCACATGTTTTCTATCGGCGAAAGATCCGGAGAGCGAGCCGGTCAGAGAAGCAATTCAATCTGATGATTGACGAAGAACCTTTGGACAATGCATGCCACGTGTGATCACGCATTTTCCTGTTGAAATAAGCCCGTGGCCAAGCCCTGAAGATAAGGAAGGATAACTGCTCCAACACCTCGATGATGTAGCGCTGGCTGTTTAAAGTACCGGCAATGCGTACTAGAGGAGTGCTATAGTGATATCCAATACCACCTCATACCATAATACCCGGTGCAGGACCAGTGTGGCGGTGCATAACACAGATGTTCAACATCCTCTCTCCACGGTGTCTCTAGGCTCGAATCTGACCGTCAAGGGTAGGCCAAGCAATGGACGTCTTGTGGACAGACCACTCTACTGTAAATAGCGTCGAATGGTACTCTCCGGCCCTAAATGATGCGTTACAGACTCAATGTGCTGTACTATGGTTCGTGATGTGATTGAGAGATCCGTCACTGCCATGTGCACAATCACCTGTCCTCACGTGAAGTGGTGCACTGAGGTGTATGTGATCGATCACGTCGTTCCTTCGTACCCTCCTGCATCCAACGGTCACATATCCGCATTACAGTTGTTTGGTTTCGTCCAACACGACTACTCATTTCCCTGAAAGATAATCCACAATCTCAGTAGGCCATAATCCTTCTTCTGTCGAATTCGGATTCTTGATCAAAAGCTGGTCGCTGTTTTACCGAGACATAACTGATCGTTTTTGAAAAAAACCACAAGAAAAACTAAATTGCCGAACTTCAAATCGTCGAAATCTCCAAGCCATAAATAGCACTTTGAGATGGCACCACAGGCGCGTTTGATGTGTGGCTTCGCTGAAATTCTAATCATTTGCATATCTCACCCCCGCTAATGCAAGTTGTATATTTCATGCTTTTTGCATGCTTCCTTCAGGGTGCTACGTTTACGGTGGTCAGCAGTGTATATACACTCATGTCCATAAATTAAGGATAATTCAGAATCACACAGAAATTGAACTCTAAAATAAAAATTTCACCTGCAGAATTATCACACACATCTTGAAGAAGAATATGTAAATTAAAGGAAACCACCAGATGGCGCGGATAATGTCACAAATGACGAGAGTGTAAGAGAGGGATAAATAAGGAATGGGGGCAAAGAAGTAAAATTGTTCACAAGCGCTTTAAAAGCCTTTCAGTGCAATAATCGCTTAGTTATGGCACAAAGGAAGCATTTGTATGATTTTTTACATGGTAGAATTATTGGATGACTGGAATGTAGACGTACCCAGCTGGAAGTATCCAAGGAACTTGGAATCGCCCAGAGTGTCATCTCCAGGCTTTAGCAACGATTCGAAGATGATGGTAATGTGAGTAGATGTTACACCACAGGTCGCGCTTGAGTTACAACGCCGAATGAGGACAGGTATATTTGGCAGTTACTGCCAAAAGAAACAGACGGATCAAAGCCTCAGACCTGTCTCGTCAGCGCTCTTGAGCTACCGGTACGACAGTTTCAAGGCAGACCATGTACAGACGCTTAGGGCACATTGGTCTGTATGTTCGTAGGCCTGTCATATCTGTTCCACTTACCGCAACTCACTGTCGCCTGCGATTAACCTGGAGTAGAGAGTATGCATTGTGGACACCCCAACAGTGGTCTTGTGTGATGTTTTCCGACGAGTCCAGGTTTAGTTTGCAGTTTGATTCTCGCCAAACTTTAATATGGAGAGCGCTATGTACCCGTTACCACCAAGAGAACACCATTGAACAACACCGTTACGGTGGTGCAGGATGGCTCGTTTGGGGAGGAATTATTCTTGGTTCCAGAACTGACCTGCATGTTCAGAGTGTAACGATGACAGGCCACATCTATCGGGGTGTCATTCTGGAACAACATGTACGTTTGTTTTGGGGCACCATGGGTGCTGAATTTCTGTTGATGGATGACAAAAATAAACAACGTCTACAACGTGCAAACATTGTAGACGAATGCCTTCAATCAGAGGATATCAACCGTATGGATTGGTCAGCATTCTCACCGGACTTGAATCCAATAGAGCCTGTGTGGAATATGCTTGGCGGACGAATTGCAGCCCGTCAACCCCCTCCCACCTGTCTACCGGAACTTCGTAACACATTGGTTGATGAGTAGTGTAATATTCCTCAAGATCAGATTGATAATTTGATACTCAGCATGCCTAGGCGTTGTAAGGCCTGTATTGCATCGTTCGGGAGACATACTTCGTTTTAATTATCATACCAACCATGTTATACTGTTTTTTGTAAATAGGTTCTTTTTTGAAATTTGCTCCAAGGAGTAAGAATCGCAATTTTTTTATGTCAAACATATAGCATCTTTTTTGCTCTTTGCCTTTTATTTAATAAATAGACTTCAAAAATAAGTCAAATTTGTTTAGCTTCTGTGTCTTTATTTGCCTGAACTTCATTATACTTAATTTATGGACATCAGTGTATATAAAAAAGAGGTTGGATAGTTTATTTAAGGGGGATATTCACAATAAAATATTGTCTTTCAACTTTAAACGCGGACTCATCATTTTAATCCTAAATTTACGCATATATATTTTTCTTCTCAACTTGTCTTTTATTATCAAGTGTAATATAAAAAAAAAATTTTAAAGTCTATTCCTATTTAGATCTACAAAGAAAATTTTTATTTTAGTTACTTTTTATCGAATAATTGCAATGAATATAAATAAGTATAAACGTATGACAGAATCAAATATTAAGTCACAATTAATTTTTATTAATTATCCTTAAAGTATCGAGTTGTCGTCCAAAATAATCGTGTTTATAAAATTTCAGTTCAAATGAATGCTTTAAAACATGAGAAAAAAAATCTTTTTAAGTTTTGACCCAAGTCGCTAAAAATGAAGCCAACGTGACTGTATCTACAATTCTTTAAATAATTAGTTTCAGTCAATTAATTTTAATTAATTATAACTAAATTATCGTATTGTCACCCAAAACAATCACGACTAGAAACTTTTACCTCAAATGAGCGCTTTAAAATGTATTTTAATAAAATTTGAACAAGATATATATAGAGAGAAATGGTGAACTAATAGTAGGAACTTTTGAATAACAGTCTAGTCAAATTATATTTACAATGGGAGAAGGAATGTATTGAGAGAAATATGGAACGGGGTAAGTCCGATACACGCACACACACAATTCCCGTCCATCAAATGGGGACACTCTCTGTTAGCTTGAGTATATATATATATATAGCTGATATACCCGTTCTTCGCACGGGTGAATTGAAAATTTAAGCAATACAGACTGAAGGATAAAGAAGTTTTTAATGAGTTAATTTTACGAATTGTAAATTAAACAAAAGAAAAAAACTTTTGCATATCTCAGCTGAACAAAAACCATGTTTATAAATTTTAAGTCTGTAGATATAATAGCTGATAATTTTTGTTTTAATATAACGCCCCGCAAATCTCTTATGGATCGATTTTTTGAAAACACCTTCCTTCTGCTCAGCAAAATTGTTACAAATTGTGTGTAATAAACGCATTAAAATAATGCAAAATAATTTGTATCTGATGTGTAATACGTTAATATTACTTTCTGATGCATTTATTTTATGTTAAATAGCTGTTACCCCGCGACTTCGTCCATGTGGAATTTAAGAAAAAGTGTTTATTCAATTCGCAGAGTTAACGAAAACTTAATAATTGCATATTCCACGTATGAAATATCTATAAGTATAAATGCAATGGTCTTTCTTCCG
Source organism: Trichonephila clavipes (assembly GCA_019973935.1). Taxonomy (NCBI): domain Eukaryota; kingdom Metazoa; phylum Arthropoda; class Arachnida; order Araneae; family Nephilidae; genus Trichonephila; species Trichonephila clavipes. The sequence continues at coordinate 10,206 of BMAU01014037.1, forward strand.
CTTTGTGAATCAATGTTTCTCTTTTTGTTTTACTTTTTCTTGATTTGCTGAGCAAAGTGTGAGAGGGACGCATGACCTTTGATAGTGTCGATGGATGAGGACTGTAAAATCATTGCAGTGTTTGGAAATGAAATAAACAATAGATGTATGAAATTGGCTCGCCTGTATTTAAATGTGGAGCCTTGTGAGAAGTCAAATGGCGTAAAACCCATAAACTCCCTAATTTAAGTTTAAATGCTGTCTATGTTATGGAAAAATTGATGTTGCTCAGTGTTCTTGGGAGAGAATGAAATCACTGGAATGATTATAAGCGTTGAATGCAACAGTTCAAAACAGGTCTAAGAAGCAGTAGGGTGAAACGAATCTACAAGCAGGAGGGGGAGAGGGTCGCGTGACCTTTGACACTGTCGATGGGGTGAGGACTGGGTAGGGTGAAACGAACACAAACGAAGCCACAAGCAAGGGGTAAGAAAGATGCATGACCTTTGACAGTGTCTATGGTGTGAAGACTGTTAAAATCATTAGTATCAGACATGAACGGGAAAAATTGCGAGTGTCAGTAACCTAAATAAACAAAAAAAAGTTTGATATAACTGCTAGAAACATTGAGACAGAAGGCTCGTGAGCAATGAAACAATTCCTATTGAAATAAGTAATTCCTTTTTAAAACGGATATTGTTCCCCATTTCATTCGTTTTAATTTTATTTTCGCGGAATCCTATTTTTTTTTCTATAATTAAAGTAGCCTGAAATATTCCTTATAACATACGATATCTGCCAGTGAAAGTTTCGTCAAAATTTGTCCAGCCGTTTCAGAGATTAGCCGTAACAAACAGACTGACAGAAAAACAGCAGCACACAAAAATTTTAAAAAATTGATTTTTTTCATATAAGTACCGAGTATTACTTTAAATGCATTTAGATAAAAGCTGGTTAATTTTATTTTACAAACAGACAGCTTCCTATATATATATATATATATATATATATATATATATATATATATATATATACCGCTCAAAATAATTAAAGGATATTGCGAGTTTTAGGTGGATCTTGTGGCTGGGAAACTTTTTAGCTGATTGATACATGGTCGAAAGAGACGTAGTAGGTTAACATGAGAATAAATTACACATGTTTGGCAGAAAAAATGCATTTTATTGCGCATTTGTGTACAAAAGAAGAAAAAAAAACACAATTTGTGCATATGAGAAAAAAGAATAAGAAAAGGTGTTTTTCTGCAAAGGAAATCATTTTCAGTAGGGGGTATGGTTTCCACGGACGGCCAGCAAAACTGAACACCTTTGAGGCATGGAGTCAATGAGGCTATTAATCACGAGTTGTGGTATTCTGTCCCACTCTTCCAGAAGAGCTTTTTCCAGTTCTTGGAGAGTTTGTGGGGTTGGTTGGTGGCCAGTAACTCGTCTTCCTAGAGCGTCCCAAACGTGCTCTATCGGATTCATGTCTGGAGAACTCGCTGGCCATTCCATTCGTACGATTCCTTCCTCGAAAAGGAAATCCTCCACCAGGTTAGCACGATGTGGCCTGCAGTTATCGTCCATTAAAATGAAGTCATCTCCGATTGCTGCAGCGTAAGGGACTACAATAGGTCTGAGGATCTCATCACTATATCGGCGAGCAGTCAGAGGTCCATCTCGAATGATGTAGAGGTCTGTGCGCCCGTCAATGGAGATGCTACCATACACCAACACTCCCCCACCGCCAAATCTGACACTTTCGTGCACGGACGCAGGATTATTCCTACTGCCACACTCCCTCCAGATGAAAATACGCCTATTATTCGGATGAACAGAAAAACGGGACTCGTCAGAAAAAAGAACATTGCTCCATTCATTTCTCCTCCAGTTCACATGCTCTGTTGCCCACTCCCTGCGGTCGCGACGATGCCTTGATGTTAGTCTAACACATACCATCGGTCGGCGAGCATACAGACCTACACCATGGAGCTGGTTTCGGACAGTCTGAGTTGAAACCGTGGTGCCAGTAGCCGAGCGAAGGTGATGTTGGGGGAAGAGTAGCATTCATATTTCGGTGTCTCCGAGCCGTTAACACTAAATAACGATCTTCATTGGGCGTTGTTGCCCGTCTACGACCTTGTCTTGGTCTTCGGCCTGCACTTCCAGTCTCCAAGAAACGGTTCCAGATCCTGGAAAGCACACTTTGTGACACTCAAATGGCTTGCGCTACTTCGGCTTGAGTTTGGCCCCCTTCAAACCTACCTACAACTCTCCAAGCTTCTGAATCGGTTAAATGACTTCGCTGAGACATAGTACTCATCGAAACAAAGCAGTCACTGAATGCCGATCATCCTTGTCTTCATTTCAGTTGAAAGTCACATTTCATTCGCTGCCGCTGAAGCGACGTTTTTGATGTCGAACTCAAAATTAGCATACTCCACAGCTTGAAAATCAGAAAAATTTGCATTTTGTGATTCTCTTCTTCCATTTTTCGGCAAAAAAATTTCGCTTATATCTTTATTTTATATAAAACTTACAATATTGAATGCCTTAAAGCAAAATAAGATAACAGATTTTTTTCGACAAAAAGGATTAATTATATATAGTATGTATAATCTTTTAATAGTTGTTTTCAAGACAAGTGCATTCTTTTAATATAGGACTTTTTTTAACTTTTGTTTTATTTTTATACTGTATAAAATGTACTTTAAAAATTATGTACAATTGTTGCTTGATTGCATAGTTTTAAATTTAAATATGTGTTAGAAAAACTTCTCTTCGTGTATTTTGAGAGTTTTTCCTACCCTCTATGATAATTCGAAGTTTTTCATTGGTCCCTTCAACTTCGAATTATCGAGAGTCGACTGTATATATATATATATATATATATATATATATATATATATATATATATATATATATATATATATATATATATATATATAAATATATATATATATATATATATATATATATATAAATATATATATATAAATATATACAGTCAGGTCTCGTTTTATGCGGTAGATACGTTCTACCGAAAACGCATATAAAAAAATCGCATTAAAAAACACATTACTTGAATTGAAAAGGTAGGGATACGTGCCTTAGTTTTCTAAAAATCGCATAAACCAAAACAACTAGTTAAAATTAACTTAAAACCGCATAAAAAAAATTGCAGAAATGAAAAGAAATAGGCTGCATGATAAATTACTTCGAATGTCTGAAAGAAATTCATACAAAAGCTTAAAAAAAACACTTGTATTCAAACCTTAATTCATTTTATTTTATCGAAAAGTAATACACATAGTTTTACAATTTTAATCATTATCGCTGTCTGATAATGATTTGCACCGTTGCGAAGGGTTCCAAATCACCTTCATCCTCAGAAGAGACTGTCTCTGCGATAGATATTTGCGGTAAAGGCCACGGATTTTCACAAACTTCATTCTCGTTCTGTGTAGCTCTTCCTTTTCTGACAATGTAATCAGTAATTAAA